>JAQZBX010017246.1:20935-35854 GCA_029593785.1 Cabassous unicinctus | reverse complement strand
TAATCAGGAGTAAAACAATTAAATGAGATGTCATCCCCTAGGATAGTGAAGACTCATCTGTCCGCTGAACATCTTCCAAACTCATTTTGGGAAAAGAACTGTAAGGTAACTAGTGTCAAATATTCCTAGAACTTCATCCACTCTAAGAAATTTTAAAATGATTAAGTAAGGTATTACTCCAATTGTGTCTTATACATGTTTGTTTATGTATTATTTCCTTGATTCTATAGGCATTTTAAAAATGTGAATTATAGTCAGTATAGTCAGAGAATCTAAAATGCATTACCAACTCTGCCACTGACCAGATGTGATTCTAAACAAATCAGTTAAACTCTCTGAGCCTCCATTTTCTCATCTGTAAAAGAAGGATAATGATAATATTTTCCTCATAGCATTGTTTGCTACAAGGAGTAAATAAAATAGTGCTTGTAATAGTGTCTAGTATATTGTAAACACTCAATAAATGGTAGCTACTTTTGTATTTGTTGTCATTACTGAGTGTATTGAATGCACTCTTTTTGCAAAATATTGTGTTTGATGCTGTGATGCATGCAAATGAACCAGGCTTTGATAAACCAAATTAGGATTTTACCTTAAACAGCTTATACTACAGTAGATAAGATAAGATATGGATATACATAGCTGTAATTTTTGTTCATGCATATAATAATTATTTATTGAGTACATATCATGTACCAGGGTTATAAAAATTAATGATACTCATGTAATCCTTTTCCTTATGGGTACATAGATCATGGAGGAAAAGGCCAAGTAAACTTGACATAGGTCAAGTAAGAGAAGAGCTCTAACCCAGAAAAGGATGGAGGGGCAGGGAAGTCATCTAGAAGTGTCATCTAGGCTGATATTTATAGGATGCATAGGAGTTAATCTGTGCAATACCAGAGGCAACTCCAGAGTGGAGATGAAACTATTTCAGTTTGGCTGGAAGGTAGACTGCACATATTGACAGGATGAATGAAGGGAGATAGAAAAGGATTGATTAAAAAAGACATTGGAAAACAAGTTTAAAAGTTTGTACTCTATTTTGATAATAATGAAGCTTATAGACATGGTAAGCCAATAAGCAACATGATGTGCTTTGCTTTTTAGAAAGAATAGTACATGTAACACTAAACCTGAGGCAAAGCATGAAGTCTGGTAATTCTGAAGCTGTGCCCCAAGAGTTTTCTAGTTGCATTAGGACATACTATGATGCTTATTAAACACATGCAATCTGAAAGTACTATATATATTCATCACTAACTAAAAAAGAAATCTATCATAAAATATCTCCATTTTGTGCTCTAGTATTGCATGACACATATTCTAAAAAACCATGGACCCAAATGACAAAGATTCCAGTTTTTATTTACCATAAGCTGTCCAAGGTAGACCATAAACATCCTGCAAAAAGTATTCCATACATAAGGACTCTCTCACTAGTAAATGCCACTTATGTATCTGCCAGGAGGTATGTCATTAACTTTTTTTCAAGATATATGCCCAGGTCACCTTTTCCTTTGTAGAGTGGATTGTGAGCTTGATTGTAACACTTTCTTTCTCAAATTAAAATGTATACTATACATTTATAATGGTCTGTCTTCAAAAAAGTGCATGTCATCTTAAAGTTCTTCAAAGGGTAGGAGACAGTTGGATGGATTCATGTTTGGAATATTGCCAGGGTGATTCCCTGGAAGACAAGAAGACAGATGTATTGAGGATATTGGTAAAAGTGTGTTTTGAATGGTAGATTAGAAAGTATGAGATGAGAAGGAGGTGACAAAAAGAGCAGACTAATACGTAAATAAAAGAATCAAGGCTAATGGATTTGAGGCCTTGGTTTTTTGTAGGAGAGATGTATTGAGAGGAACTGAGGGGAGGAAGAGAAGAACAATTGTCTTGAAAGAAAGCATGATGCTCCAAGATAAGGCTTCAGAAGTGAAATATTTAGAATGATGCCAGGTTTCAGGAATTGGATAGAAAATTGTTGGTTGAAGTGAAATAGAGGTAATGATCAATGAAAACAAAAAGTTAGAGAATCAGACAGTTCATATACATAGACAATAAAAAAGCAAATAAAATGACAAGATTTTGGAGTGAAGAATAATACTATGAGGCAGCTATTCAAATCTCAAATCACATTAAAGCATTGGAGTTACCATGGAGCCGGGAATGGTACCAGTTGATAGAGATATGGAGTGGTTATGTATCATAGGGACAGAGGTCTTTCCAGTGAAGGATATTTAAGAAGGATTATAATCCCAAGTGGTTTGTAGGCAAACTGGAAACTTTGTCTTGAGAGAGCTGCAGGGAAAGTAGAATTTCAGGAATGAGCTAAGTTCTTAAAAGCAGAAAAGGAAAGAGCACGTGCAGTGAAATGTGTGGAATGTAGAGTAAGATTTGTCAAAAGAGAGCTAAGATAAACCAATTGGAATTTAGGGGAAAGAAATATCATCACTATTTTTCCCTGTAGGAGAAATTTTTAAAGCTTGATGGAGAACCTAGAGCCAGGCTTTAACATATAAATAGTATTTTGAGATACAGAGAACAGAGAAGAAAGAAAATAGCATGAAGAAAGGAACAAGGTGAAAATATTGAAGCAAGTTCATTGATATAATGGCAAAGAGTTCCAGTAAGCTAATATATGCAAAACACTTGGGAAAGTTGTTATAGATATGACAGAAATGTTCAACGTCTAATGAAAAGAAAAGAAATTCTTATTTTATAAGAGAAATTGTGGGTTTACAGAAAAATCATGCATAAAATACAGGATTCCCATATGCCACCCTATTAGTAACATGTTGCATTGGTGTGGTACATTTGTTTCAACTGATGAAAGCATATTTTAAAAATTGTACTCTATGTCCCTGGGTTCACTTCTGTGTTGTGCAGTTTCCATAGATTTTTTAAAAAAATTTTATTCCAGTACCATAATACGACCTAGTATTTCCCTTTTTAGCAACACTCAGATATATATTTTACTGCTGTTAATTATATTAACAATGTTTGGCTACCATCATGACCATTACCATCATGACCATCCATTACCAAAACATATTCATATTTCCAAATAGGAACTCTGTACATTTTAAGCCTTAATTTCCTATTTCCTATTCCCACCTCATCCCCTGGTAAGTTATATTCTAGATTCTGACTCTAAGAGTCTGCTTATTCTAGTTATTTCAAATGAGTGGGAACATACAATATTTGTCCTTTTGTGTCTGGCTTATATCTCACACGATGATGTCTTCAAGGTTCATCCATGTTGTCACATGTATCAGAACTTCATTCCTTTTATGGCTAAACAATATTCCATTGTGTATATACACCACATTGTGTTTATCCATTTATCAGTTGATGGATCCTTGGGATGCTTCCACCTTTTGGTAATTATGAATAATGCCACTCTGAACATTGGTGTTCAAATATCTTTTTGAGTCACTGCTTTCCATTCTCTTGGGTATATACGTAGAAGTGGAATTGCTGGGTCATAAGGTAATTCTATATATAACTTTCCGAGGAACTGCCAAACTGTATTCCACAGTGGCTGCACCATTTTACTTTGCCACCAGCTGTGAATGAGTATTCCTGTGTGTCCACATCCTCTCCAACACTTGTAATTTTTCACCTTTTTAAACAGTAGATATTCCAGTGTTCCATACAAATTAATTTTTAAAAAGCAATTTTATGCACACACCATAAAATTAATCTTTGATTCTTGGTTTTTCCTTTTCTGCAAGAAGACTGTTAGAATTTTGATTTGGATTATGTTGAATTTATAAGTCACTCTGGGTAAAATTGATATCTTAACAACATTTAGTCTTTCAATCCATGAACATAGAATTTCAGGGGTGGGCATCCTGGATGGCATTGCTTAGGTGTTTGAAGGCAGAGGAGGAAGACCACAGTTATACTGGAGTTCATTTTTTTTTTTTTTTTGGTTGCTAATGTTTTTTTAATTTATTTATTTTAAAGAAACTTTAGATTACATAAATGTTACTTTAAAAATATAGGGGATTCCCATATGCCCACTCCCTCCTCCTCCCACACTTTCCCACATTAACAACATCATTCATTAGTGTGGTACATTTGTTACAATTGATGAGCACATATTGAAGCATTGCCACTTGGAGCACTGTATATCAGACATAGAAGTGACTGTAGCGATTCAACCAACTCACTTATTTAGTGGAGAGAAAACTTAGGTCAAAATGATCAGTGTTTTGCAAAGATTACAGTATTTCTTAGTCCAAGAACTAGCAAATAAAACCATAGAAAACTTCCTGGTTTCTAGTTAATTGGTGTTTCCACTGTAAAATGGAAACTCAACAATGTGAGGGTGGATATTATATTTTCATGAAGGTAAATATACGTTTAAATAAACCCTCAGAAACATGTCTTTTCTCCAATATCACAAATGAGGAAATAATGGGACTCTTTATTATTATTATTATTATTATCATTCTTATTGTACACATTATCATGATGTAGGAACAAGACCAGAGGACTGCATTTTTGTTGATGGAATGATTTACCATACCATTAACTCTCATTGATTTACTCCCATTCAGGATCAGTTTAGTTTCTTCATTTATATATTGGGGATAATTGTAATATAACTGGTCCAATTTATATCAAGGGGATTTGAGAAACAAAAATGAGTTATTATATGTGAAAATTGCATAAAAATAACTGATATTGGACATTACTTCAAACTGCTGTCACTTCAGGCTATTTGAATAAGTTTTATTCTTTAAACTTTTAAATATTATATACCTTTTCTACAATGAATATATATCAAATTTATAGCTGGAAAACACAAATACTTTCTTTTCAAAGCTCAAAGAGACTATTTTTTTTAAAATGAGGTCATTTAATATATAATTGTGTCCTATTAGATGATCTATCTTTGCCGGAATGCCAAGGATGTGGCTGTTTCTTATTATTATTTCTTTCAAATGGTACCTGTTCATCCAAATCCTGGAACTTTTCTAGAATTTGCGGAGAAATTCATGGATGGGCAAGGTAAGAACAGCTTTTTTTCTGTACTCTTTCAAGGTAAGTGATATAAAATAAATAACATCTCAGACCACAGGGTTCTGATATCTGATTTCTTCCCTGATCTTTAGTCAAAGCCCAGAAATTCTAGAACCCCTTGAAGATTATAGCAAGAATAGGGTTTCCAGATGTGGATGGAAATTTGAAGAATCTGTTCACTTAGTCCAGCTACTAATAAATATGTAGAAGTTTGTTTGGGGGTTGGAAGCAGAACTTTTTCTCTTTAACACTGAGACTCAGTGGCCAATTCTGTCTCCTGTCTCTTTTTATTAAGAAAGTATTCTGCAATGTGTTATTGCAACTCCATTGAGCAAAGAAGGGAATAGAGGAAAGAGAATGTCTGCTTGTTTCCAAGCATGATTTCCAGGTGCTTTAGCTGTAGTTCATGGTGCTTAAGCAAGTTGCCCATGGCTTTCCAGCTGGTAATACGGGCCACAATCCAGGAAGAAGTCTGAATATTTTTGAAGCTCTTGCTATGTCTAGCCAGGGTGGAATCTGAATGTTTCAACCAGATTTATTGGACCAGTTCAAGGAGTACTTAAACAGAAATTCTGGGAAATTTTGCCATTACATTTAACGCCAGGCTAAAGCAACTGAGTATTTAGATTTGAGGAAAAAAGGAGGCAGGAGAGTCTAATTTTACTAAAGACCAGTCCAATTTTGAACTAATAATTGTACAGAAAAATAGTATTAATGTCATTTTTGTATCCTTAAACATAATGGCAAAATTTTATTTTAAATTTTATTGGCAAAATAAAAGCAAAATCTTTGTGCTTTGTATTTTTTATTACATTTGGGGGAAATTTGTGTGGAAGTATCATGAATAAAACATATGTCCCAAGATAAATGACCCACATTGTAGGGCAGAGAGAGATAATGTTGCACCTCTATGAAAGGATTGAATCAGGTCATTTGGTCATTATATTTATCATTACATAACTTTTTCTTTAAAGGAAAGTTGCTTAGTAAAACCAAAGAATAGAAGAGGTATATAGTGACTCAATGCAAAGCAGAATACTTTGACTCAAACATTATTTGTCACCTTTTTATTGGGTGAAACACCTATGTTTGGAGAAAAGAAGATAAGGGAAGTGATGATAAGAAACAACATTTGGTCATTGTTTTACTTTGCTAAAACTGCCAATGCAATATACCACAAATGGGTTGGTGTTTATAAAGGGGATTTATCAGGGTAAAATCTTACAGTTCTGAGGTTGTGAAAATGTCCAAATCAGACATCATCAGAGATACCTTCCCACCAAGGTCGGATGATGTCAGTTCTTGGACTCCTGCCACATGGCAAAGCAAAATGGAAGTTTTCCTTCTGGTCTCTGCCTTCTCCTCTAGGCCACATTCTCCCCAAGCTCACCTATGGGTGATCAAGCACATGGCAGGAGTCATCTCCTCAACTTTGAACTACTCCATGGCCCTAGACTCTTGGGGACCTCTTTTCATGCCTCTGTGCTCTGCTGAATAGAGCATACACAGTTGCCAACCTCCAGGACCTCTCCCAGCCTCTCGGGGCCTCTTTGTCTTTCTGCAACATCAGGCAATCCTGTAATCCTTTCTCACGTAGCAGGGTCAAAATGGTAGCTGTCTTTCTCTGTGTGTTTCTGCTTTGAGTTCTCAGTTTATGTAAGACCCCAGGGTCCTAACCTGGATCATGTCTCACTGACATAGTTCAATCAAAATCCCTAACAGGATCTAATCAAAGGCGATCTAATCAAAGTTCTCTTAACTAAATCTAATGTAATCAAAGTGTCCCATACCCATAGTATAGACTTGTTCCAAGAACATGATTTTCCGGGATTCTCAAAAGAACTTCAAATTGTCACAGCCTTATAACATCATCTCCAAAATATTATACTTTCCTAAAGAGAGAATCACACTGATTCTCTAAGCTGACAGCCCTTAGCATCTAAACTGTTAATGTTTAATAAATACTCATAGAGTAAATAACTCTAGGTGATAAAGCTAATTTGTAAATGGTATATTTGAGACTTGGGTTGAACTCTTCTGACTGTAAGACCTTTGATTGTTCCATTACCTCAACTTCCTTCACTAACAACCCAACTGACCACATACACATAATCAGTTTCAAAATGCTCTCATAAACTCTGAATCAAATAGGTGGGAGAGGAACTTTCCTCACTTCTTCTCTGTTATCATAAGTAACATTATAATGATGAAACTTGCGTGTGTGTTTCTGTATATGAATTATTTAACATACTTCTCCTCTCTTGCTAGGGAGAAATTTGCTTAAGATGTGAGGCTGAGCTACTAGTTCTCATTTAATGATCACTAATTTATTTTTATTTGTTGCTATTGTTGTTTGAACACTTGTTTTCAAGCTGTATAGAGATGATACTATGCCCTTACATTGTTTTTCTCTCTGATTTTAGTTCCTTATGGTTCCTGGTATAAACATACACGTTCTTGGTGGGAAAAGAGAAAGAACCCTCATGTGCTATTTCTTTTCTATGAAGATATGAAAGAGGTGAGAACATGGAAACACATATGCAACTGAATTTCTAAAATGTTGACATTTGTCAACACTCTGGATAAAAAAAATGCCTTTAAATAAATGATGGTTGCTACCTCCAAAAGTTTTAAAGGGAAAGATCACAATAATCCTGATACTTTCATACAGATTTGATGCTAGTTAATAAAAAATCATCAGTGAATGAGTGCATTTTAAATCCAGATTTCAAAAAAAAATCCAAAAATAAAAATTTGAAAGAACCTTAGTTCATAAAACAAAACAAAACAACAAAACACAGACACACATGACAGAAGTAATCATGATAGACAAGAAGAGTCAAATGGTCTCCAAATTATCAGATGGGACTATAAAATAATTATGTTTAATATGTTTAAATAAATAAGAGATATTAAAAACTTAGCAAAGAAACAAGAAGCTACTAAAATTCAGAGGGAGGACTTGAAAAAATAGCCAAATATAATTTCTAAAAATTACAAAAAATAAACTTAGAAAATCAAGAGATGAGTTAAACAGTGGATAAAATATAGCTAAATAACAAATTAATGAAATAGAAGATGGAGGCAGGGAATTCCACAGAGTGCAGCACAGTGAGGTAAATAGAATACTTAAAAAAGACAGTAATGGATATGTAGGATAATGGAATAAGGTCCCACATATATCAAATCAAAATTACAGAGTAGATAGGATATTGGAATAGCAATATGGAATGATGGCCTCGAATTTTCCTCATAATCTAATTTTCTCTAACTTAATTGGTAATATGGGCAACTCAAAATAAAAATCACTGTGAGATACATTTTCACACTCACCAGACTGTCAACAATTAAAAAGTCTGACAATAACAAATGTTTGTCAGTTTGTGAATCAGGGGACGTATCACACTGCTGGTAGGAATTTTAAAAAATAAATCATTATAGAACAATTTGTCCTTGTCTAACAAGGGTAAACATACCCATAACTTATCACCCAGAAATTCCACCCTTAGATTCATAGTCTAGAGAAACTTTCACTTGTGTATATTAGGTTTAAAGTACAACAACTTTCATATCAGCACTTTCACAACCATAAACATGGGAAGCAATCCAAATATAACTATATCCAAGCATGAATGCAATTATGGATTATTTAGTCTTATTGCAATTTTGCCATGAAAATGAAGAAACTTTGTTCATTACCTACAAATATGGGTGAATTTTGAAAATATAATTTTGATTAGAGAAAGCAGTAAGACAAAATATATATTCATACATTTCTTGGGTAAAACTAAACTATTTGTCATCTAGTGACACATAAATAAGTTTGAAAACTATAAAGTAAAGCAAAAAATTGATTACTCCAATTTTGGGATAGCAATATTTTGTTTGTGTGTGGTGGAATTAGAGTGGAGAGTGAAAAGGAAACAGTCAGAAACTTTTAAATGAGAGAACACAAAGAACTGTGAATATCCAATAGCTGCATAGTAAGCAATGAGTGTTAGATTCATTATTATTTTTTAAGCCACATACATACACATATTTCATAATTTTTAAAAATATGGAATAATAATATCTCTTTATTAAGAGATGAAAATGTCTTCTCTTTCCCATCTTTTTTCAATTCCCCCCTCCCTCCAGATGGCTCTCACATCTGTTTGCTCATTTTTTATTTTTTTATTTTTTTTGCTTATTATTTGAGCTCATTGTCTGCTCATTGTTATTGTTCATTGTCAGCTTGTTGTTTTTTTGCTCATTGTCTGCTCGTTGTGTGTTTGTTTTTTCTTTAGGAGATACCAGGAACCTAACCTGGGATTTCCCTGTGGGAAGCGGGTGCTCAATTACTTGAACTACATCTGCTCCCTTCTCATTTGTTTGATTTTATTTTTGCTAGTTGTCTGCTGGTTGTTTTTGCTCCTTGTCTGTTCGTTGTTTTTTCTTGTTGTCTGCATGTTGTTTTTGCCCATGTCTGCTCATTCTCTGCTCATTGTCTTGCTTGCTGTTTGTTGCCTTCTTTAGGAGGCACTGGGAACCGAACCTGGGACCTTCCATGTGGGAGGTGGATGCTCAACTGCTTGAGCCACATCTGCTTCCCCCATCTTTTATTATGCCAAGAAAGCAACTAATCTCCATGTCCATTCACATCTTTGCATAGCTATTAAAATCCATCATTTTGTTGAAGTCATTGCAGAATTGTTTTGATAACATATTTAAAATAAGGTTGTAACTACTGCTTTATAAATTGAATTATTTCTCTATAAAATTCAACACTAAAATAAATTTGAATAAAAAAAAAACAGTCATGATGTGTAGTTTATTATGTTATGTAATATTGTCTTCTGTAAGTGGAATATTCAAGATACTTAGTAAATTTAAAATGAACACAAAGAAAATTTGTTAGTTAATCCACTCTCCCTCTCCTTCAAATTGTAAAATCTTTCTCTTATTCCCTAAATTCATCAATAATGGCCACATTCAATTTTCCTCTTTATTTAAATCAATAAAGAACTGAATAATGTATATTTTTATTGTTTCTATAATGTATCAAGAAGAAAGAAAACAAGACATATTAAGAATATATGCAAAGATAAAATTTTGTGAGGAAGATAGATTAGTAAAATAAAAATTACAATATATACATATGGTACAATAGATATGTAT
Source organism: Cabassous unicinctus (assembly GCA_029593785.1). Taxonomy (NCBI): domain Eukaryota; kingdom Metazoa; phylum Chordata; class Mammalia; order Cingulata; family Chlamyphoridae; genus Cabassous; species Cabassous unicinctus. The sequence continues at coordinate 25,660 of JAQZBX010017246.1, read as the reverse complement.
GGGTACTTATGGGAATAAAAAAAGGGTCATCTAACTTAAATTGGCATAGTCAAGGAAATCATCCCCAAGAAGATGATGCTTGAATTGAAATTTGCAGGCAAGATAGAATTTGCTATGCAGAGAAATTTGGAAAAAGCATTTTATGTAGAGGAACTGTATGCTCAAATAAACATAACAGTTCATACTTTAAGTATATATACTGGGTGGTTTGGCAGGACAATTGGGTATATAGAGGCCAAGATTATTGTAGCTACAGTGCACATACATCTGATGTTCCATGTTCACTATTTGACTTTTCATATATTTTCTTAGTCTTTCTGATTCCTTGGCTTTGCACCACTTACAACAACAAATTAGGAGGAAAAAAAGGAAAGATGTCTGCATATTCTCATCTCCCAAACTTGATCTTTCACAGGGGACTATAGTCTTTGAAAATTTATGCTCATATTCACAGGTAACATTTATTAAGCACATACTTTGTATCGAAGACTACAATAGTAAGCCCTTTATACACGTTATCTTATTTAATTCTTCTAACAATCCAGTGTATCTTTTATATGCATTTTATGGATGAGAATAATGACGCTTAGAGAGGTTAAAAAATATCACTTTCCCAAGAAAAGGATTTCCTCTCTTGTCTATTGTTTTTCTTAATTGAAAGTCTAATTCCATTATCAGTGAAAAACAGGGAAATATTCTCTCTTTTTAAGATCAATCCACTCAGAAATTTACTCAATTTTAGTAATTTTAGCAATTTAGCATCGAAACATTTTTCTCCCTCTCTAGGATATCAGAAGAGAGATAAAAAAACTGATGCAGTTCCTAGGAAGGAAGCCATCAGAGGAGCTTGTGGATAAGATTGTACATCATACTTCATTCCAGAAAATGAAGGACAATCCAGCTACCAATTACACAACACTACCAGAAGAGGCCATGAACCAAAAAGTGTCTCCTTTTATGAGAAAAGGTAAGAATGTCATGTGGCTTACCTCCATTGCTATAGGAAGTTACAAGTTGAAATGGTTATAAACAAAAATCCTATTGAGGTCTATTCATCGTCTATTCATGGGGTCTATTCAGCTTTTGTTTGTTTTTAGAGTTGATGTCCTCTTGGGTACCCTCTTTATTGAGTTACCAGTACCAAGAGGCATAAGACACTATTACTACTACTGCTATTAATTGCTTTCATTTGTTGGTTATTTGGTGTATGCAGGAAATAATATTAAGAATGACCAGAAGCTACCCCAGCACCAGCACTAATGCCATACTCTACTAGCTCCGACCTATTAAGCCTAACTATGTGCTTTGGTGCTGTGCCAGGTACATTGCCTGTGCACTGTCTCTTTAAATTCTAGCCAGAAACTCAGGAGAAAGTTTAAATTATTACTTCATTTTGAGATGCAGAAACATACTTAGAGCAATTAGTCAACTTTTCCTTGGTCGAATAACAGATGGTTTTCAAAAGTAGCAAAGCAGGAATTAAAATATAGCACTGTTTAACAAAAATATCAAAATACAATGAGGTGAAATTTTATTTGGGAGGAGGCATAGGCCTGATGAGAAGGAGTCAGTTTATAAATTCAAATGCATGTAGGATATTCAGAATATTGGGGGCATCCTCTTTCCCTGATATGTGAGGAAGCAGAAACAGAATAGAGAAAAATCTTGCTCTTTGAACCAAATCATCAGTGAAAGAATCAGGGAATTTTTAAAACAATAGGAATAATGACCTGCTACTGGGCAAAATCAGGGAGCCCCTAAAAAAGAAGTTAATTCTCAAATTATCTGCATTTCAAGATAAAACATTGGACTTAAAAATGTCATGCTTGCAGAAGGCTGCTTACTGCTATTCATTCAGACATTTCCCAAGTCTCAGGGTATACATTTGCTATCTTCTGCTTTTTGGGTTATTTCAGCAAGAAAGGTTAGAACTCCCAGAGGTTGGGGGTATATGAGCCAATGACTAATTTATAAAAGAGGATTACTTCCTTCTGCCAGGAGAGTGTTGTGTACATTGGAAATGAAAAGGGAATGACCTATTTGACTCATAATAACCAAGGACAGAAATGCTGAGGAGCTGCCTTAAGTGGCAGTGGCAGCAGTCATAGAGAGGAGACAATGGATGTGAAGAGAACATGAATATAAATAAAGAATTAGAGATTAGGGTTGAAGGGAAAAGTGAAATTTCCAAGTTTATTCCTTGGATAACTGGTGTTGCCATTAACCAGGTTATGGAAAACTATACAAAGAGAACACAATTTGGTGGAGAAGAAAATGAATTTATTTTTGAACTTGTTGAATCTGGGAGGCTTCTATGGCATCTAGGTGGTGATGTCATATAGAGAGTTGGATATGAAGGCATAAGGTTCAATTTGAGAATTATCAGCATGAAATGCTATTTAACACCTTGGGAGTGGGTAAAAATAGATTACATTTCTGGTAGCTCAACATTTAAGGGGGGAATTGGAGGAGAAAATTAAAGGAGCATAAGGGAGAAGAGTTAGAAAAGAAAATTTGCTAATCAGTGATCACAGTCCCCAAAAGGGATTGATATTAGAAATCTCATGATTCTGACTTGAGAACAAAATTAATGTTTATTGTTTTTTTCCTCCTTTGTAACAGGGATTACAGGAGACTGGAAGAATTACTTTACCGTAGCCCTGAACGAAAGATTTAATATGCATTATGAGCAGCAAATGAAGGGGTGTACACTGAAGGTCCGAACTGAAATCTAAGAAGGGTTTCCTTTCTCAACATTTTTGAGATAAAGTTTCTTTTCATCATTTTAAAATGTTTTCCCTCATTTTAGATTGGTAGAGAAGAAAATTGAAAACATTACTTTCAATTGTTTTTAGAATAAAATCTGTTCTTATAATTATCTTCCTGATTTTTTTCACTTTCTGCAAAGTGGCTTAATTTGGAATTTATCTTTTTCAAAATGGAAGACAAAGTTGACATTTTTTGAATTATGAAGCCAGGTCAGAAAAGAAATCATAACTAATTGTGAAAAAAAAATGTATTTCATGAAGTACTCTGAGTTCTTTGGTCCAAATCCTAAAATACTGTAAAATAGCAATACTAATATAATAAAGAAAGAATGCTGGTATTTTCAATTCCATCAGTTACTTAAGAATTAGATTAAGCTACTATGTTTTAGAATAATTTGTAACACTGCAATATTTAACTAATACAATGTGGAAACTGGATATTTGCAGAGACCAGGTTTATCTGTCCACAAAATACATGTCAATTACAAAGAGAGAAATGGTGACATTAAGATGGGCAAGCCTAGCATATTCCAAATTGACCAAGTGGCCTAGGATAGCATATTTATTATCTAACTCTCTCCAATCCAACAGAAATTAAGCTCCATGAAGGCAGGGATTTATTTTATTTACTCATATAAAGCAGGCAAATAGAACAGACACTTCCACATAGTGGAAGGTACTCATAAATACCTGATGAACAAATGAGTGAATGACTACCCAGACACATATGGACGCCTTTGCTATATATGCGTTTCAAAAAGAAATTACTTCCTCTTTTATCAATGAAAATATTATTTTTCTCATTTATGTCAATGACTGAAACTGTTGAATATTGATTTTAACTAAATTATCCAGTACTTTTGTTCAAATATCTGACTCTCAAGACCAAAGCTGTCTGTAAAAGAGCAAATTTATTATACATAGTTTAGAACAACTGCTTATAGGTAAACAATTACATTTAAATTAGTCTCCAGCTTAGCAATTATTTTAAGAAAGGTCTGTGAAAAGTGGTTGCATTTATTTGCTTTGCTGAAGTAACAAGCAATCCCATATCTCTCATTTCCTACAACAACAGGCTTATGTTACTTGTAGGCTGCCACATGGCTTCAGGCTTTAGACAGGCTTTGACTGTAATAGATGTATTTTTAATTCTAGGACCCAACCTGAAGGAGCAGTCACTTCTAGGAACACGCTCATGTTCAATGTAGAGGAAAGAACAAGACTAGTGTAAAATGTGATTTCTCTTAAAACATCATTGGCATGTTCTCACCTCTGCTCACATTTCATTGGCCAAAGAAAAGATATCATGGCTAAGCCCCAAGTCATTGGGACAGTGTCTTAACTTCCTGGCTGCTAAAACAAATACCACACAATGGGTTGATTAAACAACAAGAATTTATTTGCTCACAGTTTAAGGCTAGAAGTCCAAATTCAAGACATCAGCAAGGTGATACTTTCTCCCAGAATGCTGTGGCATATTAAACCTGGCTATCGGTGATCCTTGGTCCTTGGCTTTTCTGTCAGATGACAAGGCACATGGCAATGTCTTCTCCTTTCTCTTCTAGGTTTCCTTCCCTTTCAACTTCTGTGTTCTTCTTGTGGCATCTCTCTCCATGTCCAATTTCCTTTGCTTATAAGGGCTTCAGCTTTGGATTAAGGCCCACCCTTAATAATTTTGGACACCCCTTAACTAACAGCATCTTCAAAGTTCGTATTTACAAATGGTTTTGTAAACCCATCTGTAGAAGACATAATTCAATCTCCAACAGTCAGGAAAGTACTCCTTCCAGAGGCAAGGTGGAGACAGAATATTTGCTAGCATTAATATAATCAGCTGCCATGGTCTTTCATAATCAGAACTGTTGGCATCTATTTAATATCCTACAGTAAGAATTGGGTTATCTAGAGATCATATACTTCTTAGTTTCACTCTTTTTTTTTTTTTTATCATTTCACA
>JAQZBX010017246.1:0-20835 GCA_029593785.1 Cabassous unicinctus | reverse complement strand
CAGAATCCAAGGCATCCATTTGAGACTTCTGGACCATAAGGAAAACATCAAATTTCCCCATACCTTAAAGATATTTCATAGCCCACATTTCCAAACCTAATACATTTAGGAGATGCATGCAATTGAGACATCTTGTCCTTAGGTTCAGTCTTTTCACGTCTGAGGTAGCGTGAGCTGTGTGATGAATTTCACTGATACGATACTCCTCCCTCAAAAACTCATAGTCTCATGCCATGTATAATCCATCATTAGAATAAAACATGTCTTTTCATTTATTTCAATTTATGTCTGTATATGCTGTGGGTATATAGTCATAGATACACATGCACATATATATACATATACACACATTTGCATTATACACTGGTAGGTTCTGCAAGTTTGTAAAATCTATTCTTAAAGAACATTTATTTTTATAAATATTTATCCTTATAGAACAATATTTAAAACACTGTGTTTTTCCAATCAAATTGACAATGATTTATAGATTAATAATAATTAAGATTTGGGAAAGTGGACCCTCTGAAAAATGTTAAATGTGTCCTTGCTGGATATCTTTAGTTTATGCCTCCAGATTTACTCTCTACCTTTCTCCATCCTGTTCTCTTCCCCAGGAGGCTGATGGGTATGGATAACATCAACAGATCCCGGGTGGTCTGGTTTCTATTTGGCAGGAGATCTGAGGGAGAGAGGACAGTGAAGTCAAGTTGGTTATTTCCCTGGTTCTTTTCCATGAGGTCAACTAAGTGGGCTGCATCCCTCAAATTAGCGGAAAGAGCCTTAATTCACTTAATTCCCCTGTTTTCATCTTTTCCATCAGTTATGCCTAATAACCTGAAATCCTGAATTGCTATAATGCAATTTTTCTGGAACATAAACCTCCAGTCTCCTGCAAGGGATGGGGTGGGGAGATGTGCAAGCCTGAGGCTCATCTTCTGATGTAAAGCATGTGGCAAGGCATACTAGGAATCTTTTCCCCCTGTTTTTCAAACTAATCTTTAAAGATATCTAATTGCCTTCAGTTGTTTTGCCATTCTGTTAGTTCTGTAGCAGCATGACATTCAAGTTGATTTCCTGGCTTCTTTTTCTGAAGCAGACTATAAGAAAAAGTCTTAATCAAGATCTTTCCACTGAAGTCAAAGAAAATATTTGTTTGGGATGTTCACAGATAATGATGATTTAAATTAATATATCTTCATATTTTGTTGGATGAGAAGTTTCATATTCAAATTTGAATTTCATTATTAGACAAATTGATAAATTTGAAGATTTGAAAATCTTTGCCATTTGCCAACAGCATGATTCAAAAGCTGGAAACAAAAAGGAAGCATATCATAAATGAGATTTTGGTCAAACGGAAAATGACAGGAGCGATTCAAACCAATTCTTTCCATTTTGAAGCAGATAATATGATTACAGTCACCACTATAACCAAGTGGTTAACAAAGGTGATAAATAGACCTGCATCTGGCTGGGGCAGGCATCATTTAAGGAGCAGGATGTGTTCCAACTTTTCTTGGCTACACTGCATTTTCCCTTTGCTCCCACACAGGGAATGTGCTTGTGCCTGTCTAACTTCCCATACAGTTTTAGAGGTACAGATAAATCAACTTTCATTTGGAGGGTTTCTAACAGGAGCACTGGAGCCATGAAATAGCATCTGTATTTTGTTTGGCTTTTACCTTGAAATTGGAAGCACTTAAAGTGAAAGTATAGGGCCTTCATTTTCTAAATATAATTATGTGTTAGCAGTAATTCCAGATTCTAAGGTTAGTAGATTTCCATGGGCCCTTTGTTTCATTCTGTATATGACCACAATCAATTACAAAAAGCTTGCCTTTAAGCCTTTTAAGCTCGAAACAACAACAGACTGCACAGCTTAATCATCAACGTCACTCATCTCAGTAGACTTCATCTTTTGCCTTCCTAACATATAAGACGAATTAATTTTGGTCGACTGAAAGAACATTCAGAAACTTCCACTAACCAATTGCATCAGAAACAAAATCTGGACCTCCAGTTTCTCACGACAGGTATCTTGTAAGTGATTTATCAACTCTGTCCTTAAAGTGTCTATATTTTAAATAATACTAAATTCAACAATTTAAAAAATTAGACAATGAGGAATGGAAAATTATAGTAAGGACTTTTTGCCATAAAAGGGAAATATTTGGGAATTCTTAGATCTAGAGCTCCTATCATATAGGCTCAGGATTATTTTTCATATTTAAAGTTGTACAGAGGCATTCTGCTCTACTAATTATTAGGATTATAAAGTAAAAAAAAAATTAAGCCTATTAGTCTTCTCAATTCTCAGTACTTCTATTTAGTTTAAAGGAATATTCTTGCATGGTCCACTGGCAGGCTGAGTTTTAAGGAAATCTGCATGTGAGAATATGAGAACCAGATGTAGGCAAGTATATAATTCTCAAAGTCTGCTTTTTTGAATTTCTTCAGATTTCCCCCAAAAATGTATAAATGCAAGGTAAATGCATTTGCCATTGATGAATACTTTGATTTCATTTTCTAAAATATGTTGAGTATATGACATTTTCACTACAATGCATGTACACTTTTTTTTAAAGCAATTTTATTGAGATTTAGATCCACATATCATATAATCCATCTATAGACTCTTTTTTTACATAATTAAATCTGCAATGTGCTCTTCAAATTTTTGGAAATTAATTACTTCTTGAAGGATTTTGAAAAGACGTATGAGCCATCCTATTTTATTCACATGCACCTTTTTATTGTCACTGTAATTAATAACCGCTTCTTGGTCTCCTATACATCCCTTTGTCTTTTGATTTTGGTTTGTTACCAAAGCCATATTCTGAGGAAGCCATATCAGTACAAAAAGTCCTGCTAAATGAAAGGTCAAATCATGTCTTTAGTTGTTTGTTTTAATGATGTGAATCTTTAAATATTATATTTTAACAAAAAATATAAAAGGCTTAATATGTTTAAAATCCAAGTATTTTGAACTAAGCAATTCTAGTAAGTCTGATAAATATAGTTTAGGCTAATGACTGTGGCCAGTCAGTGTAAGGTTTTTCAATAGGCAAATGTTTCACAATTACTGCTTTTTAAAAAAGGTCTAAATATTTTCCTCAGAAACATCAATCATTTATATATTTGAAATTGATAACCTAATGTTCTGAAATTATATTTTCATTTTTAATGAATTAAATTTTTCAACTTCAGTATGTATAAAGCTATACTAGACTTTGAAATTACTGTATCCCCAACTTAAAATGGGGATGATATAATTTTACTTGAAGCTTTTTGACATCAAAATTTGCAAATATACTGTAAGAGTTTTTCATGTGATAAAAACAAAAAACAGAAAAACAGTTTATTTATTGGGTCTCGTGACACCTTAAGTAATTCATAATAGTCCAGGGTAGTTGAAGGATGTATTTCAACATTAAATAGATCCTTTATTCACTCTGGAATGTAAGAAATTTTATATCTTTGTTCATTGGAACTAAGACAAACTTCCTCTTCTTGTGTTCTGAAACCAAATACAAATATGCTTAAAAAGTCTTTGAAACGGATTTCAAAATTTGATAGGGCTAAGCTTTAAAAAGCCTCTCATGAAAGTTCAGAATACTTTCAAGGACTGTAGCAGGTAGAATGCAAGATGGCTCAGTCTAACACAAGCAAATGGGTTGGAGGAGGCAGCTCTCTACTTCTACGAGGAACTGAATGGCAGCTTTACTAAACTCCACAATATACACATCTTATCACATCTCATTTCATTGCATCCTAAGAATAGATTTTTAGAGAGGAAGAAGAGTAGCAATAACATTAAACTCTTCCTAGAAAAGAGAAATGCATTGTTTGGGGAAAAGTTTTGCTAAGAGGTCTGAAGATACACATTTTCCAGTTAATTTTCTTCGGGTCTGATTTGCTATCCATGGGTCACTTTGCTATCCACTGGCCGTGAGCAAGTCTGCAGTCATGCAAAGCACTAAATACCAGAAATCACTTATAAGTAGCATCTACCAGAGTGTTGACTCTTCATTTACTGTTGACTTTTTCTTTTTCTTTTCTTTTCTCTTCTCTTTTATTTATTTTTTAAATGGATTTATTTTTTAAAGCAGTTGTAGATCTACAGAAAAATTACACAGAAAGTACAAAGTTCCCATTAACACTCCCTCACACACACAGTTTTCCCTATTATTAACGTTTTTCATTAGTGTAGTACATTTGTTACAACTGGTGAACCGATATAGTTAGTATTATATTATTAACACAATATCTCATTAGATAGTATTAAAAAATGGTAAGTGATATAAATGTCAATGTTAATAATAAACACTATAGTCAATAAGAAGCACAAAAATGTAATATATTTAATAATAAACAAAAAAATCAAAATTTATGCTTCAAATAGCATACTTTAAAGTAAAAAAAAACATACTTTTTATGTTAAAAGTTCTGAGAATAATTGATAGATATTAATTTATCCAACAGATTACATTTTAGAAGGACTTAGGAGATTTGAAAATATAATGATATTTAATTCATTTGCATGTGTGTATATAAATACATACAACATTTATGCTCATAATATCAACAGATAATGCAACTTTGAACAAAGTGATCATTTCTTGGGCACAAGAAAATCACAATCAAATTCAAAATGTAGAAATTATGTGTTGATAAGCAAATTAACATAAAGAATCTAATTTTAAAATTGCTTTGGGGAGCGGATAGGGCTTAAGTGGTTGAGCACCTGCTTCCCATATGGGAGTTCCTGGGTTCTGAACTGGTTCCCCCATAAAAAAACAAACAAACAAGCAAACAAACAAAAAACAACTCAGGAGAGCCGATGTGGCTCCGTGGTTGAGTGCCAGCATCCCACACTCGAAGTTCCAGTTTCGATACCCAGCTCTGGTACCTCAAAAAAAAAGAATTGCATTAAAAAACAGTTGATTAGAGAAAAAAGCCAAACAATATATTTTCTTAAAAAATATCTTTTAGGTCAGCAAAGCCTTTATATATCCAAATGCAATTTAATAAATAATAAAAATCTAGAATAAAATGAAATTTTTTTGATTTAGCCAAAGCTGTGACCTGTTGAAAATTCAAAACCTTAAATATTTTCATATTGGGGTTAAAAAAATTAACTAATTATTCAAATTAAAAAAAAAACACAGCTAGATAGGAACAACACAGACACACAGGAAGGAACCTCCTCTCCCTAAAACCTTCCCGCTACCCCAACACACACAAAGAACACCAGAGTTTAGAAGGGGTAGAATTAATGCAGAAAATAATGAATTCAAAAACAGAGGGAGTAAAAATAGAAATCCTAAATATATTCTACAACATAGCTCTTGGAAATTAACAAAACACTATTCAGCAGTTGAAATTTATTTAATTTCTAGTTAAAGTATGTGTCAGCAGAGGAAAAAAGCCTCTAAATCATGTTTGAACAGAATCTCCGGTTAGCAGAATGAGCTTTCTTTTACACTAGAAGAAGGATGGTCTCCAAAGTTCAGTAAAACTGATTATGAATTTTGACTTAGCTACTTACAAACTGTTTGGGAAATGGTCAGGACTTTTCCAAACCTCAGTTTCTTCTTTAAAATACAGATAAACAGTATCCATCTTCAAAATTGCTATAAAGATAAGTGATCATAATTGTTTATTTTTCAATCTTTTACTTAAACTTCACATAAAACCACACAGCATCATGGTGACAGAAAGATGAAATCACTAAAGAATGCAAAGAAAAATAAAATTAAAAACACATATACAATTAATTTTTAATGAAGATACATGTTGTTATCCTCTTTGCAATGTTTTTCATTTAGGCTGCTGAACAAGCAAGACCTGTTATAAAGTAGAGTTGTTTAAGTTTGTAGGAACTATGATAATGATCTAAGCAATGTCTTCCATTTCTATGGTACTGAGAGATCTGTTTTCTGGGTATTATGAGGTCTCAGGGATCCCAAATCAAGAGGAGTATAGTTAACTCTTCTATCACCAAACATCTCCCTTAAAAGACCCTGAGAATAAAAGATTGTCCAGTAACAAGTGGAAGCTTACTTCCTGAATATATACAATTAATTGCTTGAGGATATCAAAGAGCACTGTTAATTTAACCTAAGAGGCAGAGGGCACAAGCAAATGCAAATATTTCTGCTTAAAGGCTAAAGTTGCCAAGCAGTTATATGTTTAGTGACTCACTCAGAAATGATTATTGAGCAGAGATTAAACTATTAAAAACTTAAACCCATTGTGTCTCTCAATTTTTTTTTTTTTGCATAGGAGTGACTAAAGAGAAGAGATTATCTAGGTGAAAGATCATGTATTTTTATTTTTATTCTAGATAGTGTCGAAATGAAAAAATACATGAACCTTGAGATTATGATAGTATAAATGGTGATAATATGATAATAACTTTAGTAATATGTAAGTGTTATTGAGCAAGTTTTATGTAACAGTATGCTTCCTGTTGTAATATATTCAATTATCTCAATTATGAAATTATGACAATGACACAACAATGACTCTATTAATTGGATATTACCTGATACTATGATCAGTAAAAAAGTTTTTCACTATGTCCAAAATAACATAGTTAATAAGTTCTTTAGTTTTCTAAGAATGGCTAATATTTTAGCATCAACCTAAATGATTTCACCAGTACGAGTGCTGCCTCCCTGGATTTGAAACCTGACTTTACCATTTATAAGTTTTGTGTATGTGGACAAGTTACAAAAACACTGAAAATTTCTAATAATAATATAAATTTCGAAGCTATTAATATTAGGCTGAAATTGAAATTTATATTATGGAAATCACAATGCCTACAAATTTTCAATAAATATTAATTTGTTCCCCATTAATTTTCTTTAATGTTGTACCCTGACCACCATTCCTGCTTATTACTACATCTTCCTTTCCCTTACATTCTCAATTATGACCTGTCTAAAACTCCTATCACAGATTAGGTCTGAACTCTCTACTTCTCTGAATAAATGTGATCCCCATCTTACTCTGTATCTAACATTTTATTGGCACTTTCAAATTATTCTCCTTAATCAAGACAAAGTGATACTAAACTCTTAAGTGCTAAGCATGTAAAGGGAATGAGACAAGCATGGTTCCACGTTTATGGAATTTATAGTGTAGTGGCACATAAAATAAACAGGTAACTCTAAAACAATAAATGTACTTTATAGTGTAGTTATAGGATGCTTTGGAGATACATAAAGGACAAACTGTATAAGCAAATCATGGAAGACTTCCTAGAGGAAGTGACAAGAGCGTTGAATGATAATTAGTAATCAGATAGGCAAAAATGGAGAGTGAATGTTCTTGGCAGAGGGAAAAATATTTTCAAAGTCCTCGGTAGGAGTTTAGAGTACTAGAAGTAATTCTGAATGTGAGATGCAGGAGATAAGAGGTAAGGCTAGAAAGATATGCATATACCTGATAATCATGAGACTTCAGAATAATAAGTAAGAATATGGACTTTTTGTTTTTTAACAATGAGATCATTCTTGGATAGATTTGTAAATAGCAGTTGGTGGAGTAGAGTGGTACGTGGAGAAAGAATCCATATTGTCAAGGACTGAAGAGTCAATGAGAAATGAAGAAAGAGAAACATTTGACTAAAAGATGTTAAATAGGAATTCACATAAAATTTTGATATCTACTATTAACGTTACCACTAGATTACATTATTAATAGGAGTATCTTCTTCCTGCTTCTTCTCACATCCTCCTCCTCATGCTATTGCTTCAACAGCAACTGAAGAGTCAATTTGTGCCAGACATTCTTTTATGTACTTTAGATAAATTAATTCATTTATCATCCAAACAAATTGGTGCTTTATCCAAATCACTCTGATTTAAGAGTACACCATTTAGAGACAGGAAAAGCAATGAAGAAGTTGTTGCTCTAATCAAGATGAAAGATGATGGCAGCTTGAGATGTATAGTGATTATGAGAAGTGGACAAGTGAAAAAATAGTTACATAGGGAGATAAAAAATTAAGTCGCTGTGACCAAATGTATTTGACATGTGAAGGAAGTGAGGGAAGCCAAGGTTGAAGATCATAGTGTAGCCTGATTGATGGCAGTGCCATTAATTGATAAAAATAACAAAATAGTGCTCTTTTATTCCCTTTGTTTAGGGCAGGGTATGGAGAAGAAGAAGAATTCAATTTTGGTTATGTCACATTTGAAGTGTTATGGGATAGCCAAGGAAGATGTCCTGTTAGCAGTTTAATATACATATCTAGACCTCAAGAGCCAGATCTGTTTTTAAATATAGATTTGACTGTAAAAGCTTTCTTAGGGAGAAGTTCTGGGTTTTGGGGTTGGTGGGATCTAGATGCACACCAACATTGAGGAGATGGGTAGAGGAAGGAGGTAAAAAATAATTCTGAAAAGGAGTTTCAGGATATGAAAGAAGAAAGTCAGAAGAAAGTGGTACAACTGAAGCTAAGGACAAAGAACATTTCAAAGGTCAAATACTCAAGTGCTATAAGGAAGGTAGATGCAATTAATTAGATTTAATAACAATGTGGTCATTCTTTTGTGACTTTATGAATAGCAGAATCAGTGGAGTATTTAGGTGGCGGGAGAATAATCCATGTCATCAGGTTTGAGGAATGAATGGAATATAAGTTAATAGAAACAGCAGGTTTATATGATTCTTATAAGTAGTTGACTGCGAAGGGAAAAAGAGACCTAGCACTTTGTACATAGTTGGTACTCAGTGAATGATTGGTGGACAAATGACAAGAAAAGATACAAGATACTCAAGTTTATAATCTATTTTGTTGCCATTCAATGCCATTTTTGATGTTGGCAAAGATTCTTGACTTACCTCTTGGCACTGTGCAACTTGCATGATAAACTACTCAGAATTTCAGATTGGTCCTTGCTTTCAGTGGTTGTGAAGGACCTACTGTAAATTTCTTAGAAATTCCAGATATCCATAGGACTTTTACCTGAGTTATTTGTCCACAAAAAGATGCCTGTTATGGAGAAATTACATTGTACTCTAAAAGCAAGGTGTTATTGACCACTCTGTGGCAACAATGGAGACATTGATTAGGCCTAAAAACAATTTTTATGCTAACAGAGTAGGAGCCTAACATTTGTTGAATGTGTATTGTGCAGCAATCACGGAGCCAGGAATTTTATACATTATCCCATTTAATCCTCATATCAACAATGCTGGTTGAATATCATATCCCATTTTTTTTTCTAAAAGAGGAAACCAAAGTATCATAGCTAGGTTTTAATATAAGTTGTAAAGCCATAATTTGTACTTAGACCTCTAAATCATCAGTCACTGCTCTTACTTCTTCAGACCACACTAAAATTCAATAGGGAAGCACATGAATCTACTCAGGATGACCTCCCATGACCACATTATTTTCACAAAGTAAGATAAACTTTGCCCTCAATTCTACATCGATTTTGTAGAATAATTATTTTTACTCATTCCTTTATTTATGTAATACTTACTATTTTGAATACGTGCTATGCACAGCAGTTCTCTATGACAAATACAGTGGTTGTTAATGAGACGAATCAGAAAAGGATCCTTTCTTCAAAGAGCTTAGCATTTAGAAGGAAAACAATCCATGTAGTTAAATAGCTATAAAGCAAGGTAGATGAAAAAAAGACATTACAGACAATATAACACAGAGGTTAAATGCCTGGAGTACAGAGCTGAGAGTAATTCTTAGATCCTTCATTTTCAGTCCCTGAAAACCAGGTGAAATTTAATTTCTAAGTCCTCAGTACCTTTAGCTGCAAAATGGAATTAATAATTATACCTACCTCAGAAACTGTTTATGAATTAAATTAGTCATTTATGCTAATATTCATTTACTTCATCTACCAAAACAGAGTTGTTGAGAGTATTAATTACATTACATTACACTAATTATTGTACATTAAACCACATTGATATGGATTTAATGAAAAGCAATATGCAAATATTAGTTCTTTTCAATTGCTATAGCTAGATTAATATAGACCCAGAGTACACATTAACTACCACGTCATCTCAAAGTAATTCAGTCTGAATGATTCATATGTGAGTAATTAAAAATGAGTTCACAGACTAAATATTAAAACTATATGGTGTTAATATATCAGTTATAGTTTCTGAGAATTTATTTATTGATCAAACCACAAAGTAATAGTTATGATCTTTTTTCTCCCATCAAAGCTCAAAACAATATTCTTTGATATGGCAGGAAATAGAAAATGGAAACTAAGAGACGAGAAATAAATCTGCTTTACTCTGCTAGCTCTAAAATATCCATGACTCTCAAACTATGCAAGATTATTTAACACAGCTGAAAGTAGCCAGGGCTGGGCAGCCTGAAGCTCCCATGATGGGAAGTAGAGCATCCTGCTGAGGCTTTTGGGTTAAAATAGCGTGAATGAGAGCATCTGTTTAAGTGGAGTGATATAGGAATGATGGTCACAGAGGCTCAAAGACTGAGGAATTCCCTACAGTGACAGTTGTCATGAGAAAAGTGAAAAGTGATAGATAATTTGACTGCATGAAGGAGTAATAATCTTATTTTAACATCATAGCCCATGCCTTAATGTTGCTCCATGTTGCTTTTTGCCAGTGAAATTTGGTAAAGCTAACTTGAACTAAAATTGTTTCTAAGATATAGCATGTAGGAAAAGAACATGGCCTCTTTCAGTGTATTCCTAGGTATACAAAAAAACAAATAATAGACAAGTGTAATCAGGTCATTTATTGCAGTGATAAACTGCTGAAGGTTGTGTGAAAATATAGGATAATATTTGTTTTGCTTTTAAGTTCTTCTCACGTATGAATCAGCACTTTAGGTAAGAATATACTGATGCAATTTTCCATCAGTAAGGGAGTGTTCCAATAAGCTGATCATTGCTTCCTGTTTTTGCTGTTGTGATTTGTTAAAACATATAGTTTGATAATAGAAGAATGTTAGTTTTACTTAGAATTACATAATATTTGAAATGAAACAAATTAGAGTACCATTTTGTACCTTTTGCATATATTTTCAATAAGGAAAATGTGGTTTAGAAATATGAGGTAAGTAGGATCATACTGCTGGTTTGTGGTAGAGATGGATTCAAATGCTTCTCTTCAGGCTCCTGATGTGCCTTTAAAAGAGCCCCACAAGTACTTCATCCCTTAACCTTAAAATATTTTAGCTTTACATTTATAAAAAAGGGGTAATAAATATATCTTGTTTATAAAAAGGATCTGCTGAATATCAAAACAGCACTTTCTATGAGAACAGTATTTTGCTTATCATCAGTTTAATATTGACTTTTTTATGGTTGGGGCACATAACCCTTAAGTAAAATATTTTAACTTACCAGAGAGCATAAGAGTCAACAGTTTTGTTTAGGCTAACACTGACTATTAACAACATTCAGAAGATAAAATTGTACCTAAGATCTTATAATTATCCTCCAGAGGAAGTTATATTTCAAGGGACCTTTCCAGTGAAGTAAACAAAAGAAGCCTAAGGGAAGCAATCATCTTCTTTCAACATTTTATGAGCTTTTACCAACTCAATTTCTATCACTTAGTAAGTTACAAGCCACTCAAGGGTACCATCCTTTAAATGATTTTTTGGCTCTGATTCTTAATCTGAGGATATTCATTTAAAGATCTCAGGAGTTTAAAGGTAAGTTAAATTTGGCTGCATTTCTTCCATGAATGCTTTGATTGTGGATTTTGAAGGAGTCATAAAGCTAATATAGAAAACTGAGCTCATATGAAATATTTAACTCAGACCCAAGAAACATTAAAACACACTGGTGTGATTCATTCCCATTAATTAAACGCTTTGCTGTATGATCTATAATAACCAGAGGTGACAAGAACATAGATATTCTAGGAAGAGCAGAAGTTTACACAGAATGGAATATAAATTTACAAAATTCATTATATACTTTTCACACATGAAATAAGGTTAAAAATGTATGCTTTATCTTTTCAGAAATGGCTCAAAATAAAAATTTAAATTATATACAATCAGGTAAAAATATGAATATTGTATGGAGACAAGTATTATTAAAACAAATCAATAGTTTGATCCAGATTACTAAAAAGTCATTTCGTTTGCTCCTTAGTATATTAGTTCCCATGTATTTGGAAAGCACTTTAGTGTGTGAGACATCAAGCAAAGAAGAATCCTGTTTCTCTATCTTATCAACTCTATGGCCAAAATCAAACCGTATTACCTGCATTGTACCGCTGTTGACCATATCACCATAATTTGACACTTCTCTTATGTCATCTTTTATTATGATTTATTTTCTCATTTCTATATTTAGAAGGGAGTATAGAATAGTGATTAAGATTGCAGTCCCTGAAGTAAGACTATCTTGGTTCAAAATCCAGTCTTGTCACTTACTGGCAGTGTGACCTGCAGCAAGTTACTTAAGCTTTCTCTATGTTTATTTCTTCCTTGGTAAAATGGAGATACTAGGATTTATAAGGTTTATAATGAGAATTAAGTAACATATTTCACAGAAAACACAGAAAGCAAGACTGGGTGTTAATGTGTGTGTGTGTGTAAAAGTATATATATGTATTTTAAATAATCATTGGAATAAAATTCCTTATTGATTGGGACCATGACTTACTGATAGCTCCCAGTGTTCCAAAAGTCTAGTTTGGTGATCCAAATTATAACGAAGATAAAATAATCCCATCCCTAGTACAATAGAGAAGCTTCATTTTTTTTTCAATATGCATTTATTAACCTCCATGAAGTATAGGATTTGGAAATTCAAAGTCAAATATATTTCCTCATCCCAGGACAAGGAATCTAAATTCTAATGGGGGAGATTGATATTGAAAACAGATAACACTGTGGAATACATAAATTGACAGTAATATATTCAAGATATGTAAATTAGGGAAGAAAAAAATAGCTAATTTTTCCGTGTATTACCAGACAGGTTTTCCAGAGGTTGTGATGTTTACACAGGATTTTGAGGAATGAATAGGAGTTTTCTAGATAGACAAGAGAAGTAAGGGTGTCTGCTCAAAGAAAAAGAGGCATGGAATTGCAACAGATTGATTGGGGGACACTTTTTTAACTGCTTTATTGCTGGAGGCTAAAGTCTGAGGTAGAGGGGACTATGATAAACAGAAGGAGGGTTCCAGCAGTTTAAATGTTAAAAACATATTAAAGATGTTATTCTTTATATTATGGGAGTATGATTAGGTTTTAGAGAGATGACAGGGAGGGTTGGTGGGTGGAAGGGAGAAACTGAGTTTGGAGACACAGGGAATAATTTTAAGACCATTGTCAATGTATAGGGTGAATGATCAAAAAGGGCATAAATTAAGGCAGCTTTTTTTTTTTAATGACAATAATGATATTGTTTATAGCTAACCTATATCAAATATACACAATGCTTTATCAACATACACATTGCAACCATCATCTTTTAAAAAAATAATCCAATAGCATTGACTTTTATTCCTTCATGTTAAGTCACCTGAAATGATATCTGGTGTATTTAAATGCTCATTAATGTAAATGGCTGAACAAATCCATTTCAACAGATACTCATGACAAGTCCAACATTAATACAGTACTTTATTTTGTAAATTTTGGCCCATTATTACTTCCATGTTATGGGTGTATCATCTGTCAAGTGTACAAGGTGAATAGTTAAATGAGGGTTGCACCTGGAAAATAAGTTTCTTAAACTCCATATACATGTTTCAAAACTGCTGGTTCCCAAGTCCATCTTTGAACTCTAGAGCTGCCAGTATCATGTGCAACATACTAAAGCTACACTTCCTGATTAGCTTATTATTTCTGCATAAATGAGGTCAATCAATGTATGAACCTGTAACAGACTGCACTTTAATTAGATATGGCAAAATATTCATTCTTTTGAACACGTGGCAGCTGGCTTTGGTGAGAAAGTACCTATTATGGTAGCTTGAGTTGGACTTTCCATGGCCTTGGGACCATAAGCTTTTACCCCAAATAAATATCGTTTATAAAAGCCAACAGATTTCTGGTGCTTTGCATCAGCACCCCTTTAGCAGACTAATACAAGGTCTGATAGGGGAGCAGCCCAATAAGAAAATAAAAACAGAATATTAATTTAAAATTTATTCCAGCTATCACATGGCATTATACGTAGCATATGACATACTTCTGAGCCTATTCCCAAGATAGTCTGTTGTACTTTGTCTGTTTTATCGATGTGTGCACTCTCTGGCACTAGGGGGTCATCTGGGTTCAGATCACATAGCAGTGAACTAATGGATAAAAGAACTTTAGAAATAGTTAAAGCAGGAGACCACCTGATTTTAGAATGGCAAGAGAAATGCTGCCATTACTGTTAATATAGGAATGATAAATTTTTTGTAAATGCCTTCTTACGTGATTTGTAGGTAGTCTGTAGGAACATGAATTGTCAAAAAGAATACACTGCCTTGATATGGGCTGTCATTAGGTCCCGTAATTGTAGCTTGCCAGTGAAACAAATCAGCCCCAACTGAGCCTGCAGAACATTGTACTGGGCTGTCACAGGCCACATCACTAAGTTCCTTATTAATCTGTCTCAGAACCATAGTCTGTGATTTTTGTCTGGCTCGGCACTATCTCTGTGTGCACTCAAAGATCCGGCCAAAACTCTTGATTATCACGGTAGCGGGGAAGGATTGTATATCGTCTCACAATGGTTCTGCCAGACACAGATTGGCGGAGGGGCTGGGACCTCCCTCAAGCTGCGGCCTCGGCCTCCTCCCTGAGTGGCAGCTGGTGCCTCTCTGGCCCTTACACGCATGACATAGCCACAAGATGTCCGCTCTGACGAAACTACTCCATCTTCTTATTTTTCCATCACAACAGCCTTATGAAGTATATACTATCATTACTTCCATTTTAATACTGTGAAATTGAGACTTAGGTTCGTGATTTGTCCTGGATTACATCGGTAGTAAGAGTGAGAGTCAACATGAGTACTCTGAATCTAAAGACCCTGGAGTCTTAACCATTGAGCTAGATGAAGAAGAGAAGCTGGTACTTCCAGGGACAATATGAACATAAAAACAATTGATTTGTGAGTCGATTGGAGGTAGAAGAGTTGAGGAGAAAGCAGATTCTAAGATGAATTTCAAATTGCTGATTTGAGTAATAGGGTAAATGTGGTATTGATGGAGAGCAAAGCTAAAAGGTTCAATTTGCAGTTACTGACTCCGAGATGCCTAACATCTGGAGGAAAATGGGCAATAGCAGTTGGATATATAGGTCTGGAGCTCAGAAAATAAAACGTAAGATAAATCTACATTTAAGAGGCATCAGCTTATAGATGCTGGTTAAAACCATCGAAGTATCTGTAATATAAGACAAAAGAGCCCCGGATGGTACCACAAAGAAAAACAAGAATAGAAATGCTTTTTGGGGGCACTTGAGTTAACAGTCAGAGAGCTAGGAAATAAATGAGAGGTGACAACATGAAGTCAGGAGTTTGAAGGAGAAGTTATGGTCAAATATATCAAATACCAGATAGAAGTCAAATAAAATGTGAATTTAACCATTCATATTGTATTTGAACTTACAGGGGCATTGGAACCTTATGGAGAAGAATCATGTAGTTTTCATTAGTTACAATCATTTCTTCTCAGCCTTCCTCACATTTCCATATTAGTTCAGTCATGTCATTCCTCTGGTCATCTTAAGTGGTCCTCTGCTCATTAATTAAAGACAAATTTTGGAGCCTAATATTCAAGAATGCCCACAAGAGGAGCAGTTTTTCAGCCATATCTTTCAACACCTATTAGAAGGCAATATTTATGTGGGCAAAAGACTTTTCTGTTTAATGCCTGGCAAATTGTTGGCACATCCTTGGCACTTAATTGTTGAGAGAATTGGTGAATTAATCAAATATTTTCCTAAACTTATAGTAAACACCAGTCCCTATGATTCACTCACTCACCTGAACATATCTCATACTTTTTCTTTGAATTTTTCATGCACTGCACACTCACTTATGAATAATCATGATGACCATGCTTGTTAAAATACTACCAACCCTTTCTCCCTAATCTCAAATGTGACCAGTCTTAACTAGGCCTCTCCTAACGTCCACAAACAGAAGTCTTCCTTCTTTGAATCTTTATCACAGTCTCATGCTATTTTATGATACTTGTATTCATTCAGGTTTGTCATAAGTATTTTACTATCAAGAATTGCATTTGTTAAGATCAGAGCTTATAAAAATAAGCAATATTTATGTATATATTTATGCCTAGCATATAAGTACTTTAATAACTATTAAACATAATACATAGAAAATATATTTTAAACCTTGCAATACGTATTAGTTTATCGCAAATGTCACTGCTGACGTTTTCAAATTCTGGTGTGATTCTTTGATCAGCATCTATCTCTCCTACTTCTAAGAATTATGGATATAAGGATCCAAGCCCTTTACCCCTCACCTCATTAGATTCTCAGTGCACAGTGTCTGTTAGATATTAAATAATAGTCTTCAATAAGTATTTTTAATTAATTAGCTTATTTTGATTTTAAGACATTTTCCTTTATGTCATATGCACAACTGAAGTGATAAAGATAAACAACAAACCTGGTCTTATTAAAAAAAAACAAAAAACAGGTAGCTATTTAAGGACTACCTGTTTATCTCACATTTTTCTCTCTGATATATATATACATAGCACCCATGTTTTATCCTTTAGCTTTCCTTCTAGCAGCATACACGACTTAAAACTTCCCTGTTCAACCACATCACTCAGCGATGTTAATCACACTCACAATAATGTGCTACCATCACCTCTATCCATTTCCAAATATTTACAATCAGGCTAATTAGAAATTCTGTACAACTTAAGCTTTTCTGATATATTTTGATATAGTGAAAAACATGGGTGGAAAATTATTACTCTTTCATCTACTAGAAATACTAGCCTTGTACAAGCAGAAACGTTGAGCACAATTTGTTTATAGAAGATGAGGCAAGAGTAGGTAGAAGCTGGTAAACATTTTAAGACTGAATATATATATTGAATGAGTTTCCAATAATTTTCACAAATGAAAAGTATTGATGCTATGTAATATATAAATATCATATATGAAATTACATAAATTCAAATAAAAACCATTCGTTTTTATAATGCTTTCTCTTTTTCCACTGACTTATGACCCCTGACTACAATAATGTGGTATCACACTGCCAAATCTAAAGTAATGGCAATACTATTAAAATACTATTAAAGTTTTTAGATTGATATTGTCAAATAAAAGTAAAATCTTAAGAATTTAGAAAAGAGAGAGTTTATTTAACAAAAGGAGACATTTTGCAAATTCAGAAATGCTCTATGCCAAGGCAAAAGTGCTCTGCTTTCTCTCATGAAAGAGGTAGCTTACATAGTAGATACAATGAGCTTAGACAAGGAAAAATATGATTGATTAAGCAAAATAAAATAAAACAAAATAAAATAAGCTTTATAAGAGGACGATGGAATGCTAACTAACAAAACTTATTTATCCCTGACGAAAGTCCTGGTTTTGAGAAAATCAAAACCCAGTTTCAAAGAATGTCAGAACATTCCAGCAGTTGTGTGAGGTCAGTGTCTCAGATAACTTGTCTTAGGCATGTGTGGGTGATTTCAATATGTACAGATAAGTTGGCCTTTGCTTTAGACACATACATACGCGTTGCCTCCAGGCCCTTACCAATTTATTGTACTTTAATAATTGTATAATAAATTTGATAGTAACAATACTATCAAAATAAAGACTTCTTAACATGCTACCCTTTGTCTAAAATCTAGTCTCTCAAAAATGGACAACAAGCTGGATGTCTTCAGAAGGGAGTTAGTGGATGTTCAGGATATCCCCCTCTTTTGGAGCATTGCTGAGGAGTGGTCCCAGGTGGAGTCATTTGAGGCCCGACCAGACGACCTTCTCATCTCCACTTATCCCAAATCTGGTAAGTCTTTTTAGTTTATTTGTACTCTGATTAGATAATGACTGATCCACATGTATAAACCCACAGATCTGCATATTACCAGTCAAGTCTTCCCTGAGTTCATTTACATTTATTAAGGGGACACTGTGTCAGTTGCTGGGACAGTTTTATATTAAGTAAGACAAATTCCCTTCCTGTTATCTGAGGGGAAATTAATGCTGCGATATTTTTTATTTCTTTTTAAATTTAAATAAAAATTACTAAAACTGTATGTATACTAAACAAATGCTGACCTCGATATAAGATCTCAGGAAAGAGAATATAAGATAATTCAGCAAGAATCAACAATTTTTATTTCTCCAATCATTTGGTGACAGAGTCTTTTTACATGTAGTGACAGATGTACAAGAGATATAAGTAAGATAAGACTCTCTATTACTTTTTATCAAATTCATTTACTTGAGCCTGTAAATTAACCAACTTTTCTATCTAATTCTTTAAAGCCAACTTTCCTTTATATTGATACCACATTCCTTAAAAGATTTGAGGAAAAGATTTTAATAAATATATTGACCAATATATTTGTGTCCAAACTATAAATACTAGGTTAGAGCAAAGGGCTCCTAGTAGGAAGTACACAAATGTGCAATGCAGATCTATGTAGATATAAAAAAACAAGCTAGTTTTAGCAAAAACTATTTTTTTCTTATGACTTTTCATTACTTTCTAAGCAGTTTATAAATCCAAATCATTTAGGAACAAAAACCACTTTGCATTACTTTGATGAGATACAAGTTTAGAGATCATTGTTCAGATATAAGTTTAGAGGGTGGGCAGTCACTGAAAATGTACATGCTCTTTTGTTTTTGTTATTTTTGGATATATTTTAAGGCGGAAGACTATTAAGATAATCTTTGGAAGATACCATTATAAATATAGTTCGTCTATGAAGAAGATGCTCTTTGGAGTCCAAATTTTTTGATGTAGTAAAAGCTAGATGGTTACTCACAGCTAAATTATACGGTATTTGGAGGGTTTTGATGCTGTTCCTTTCCACAAGCTGTGGAAAACAGCTTAAAGTTATTTATATATCCGTGTATTGTTAATTTTGTTATAAAATGTCCAAGTTAACGGTCTCTTTATATGAGCTAAATGATGTGACTTCCCCCACATAAGTTAGAGAAAACAAACATTTCCAAATAAAATACCCAAAAAGGTAAATTGCCACTTCTTTCAAATCAGATTTCGTGGACCACAATTTGAACAACCCACTAATAGGGGTAAAATTTGTTATAGTGCACTTTGGAATTTAGGTCTCTTTTTTTTTCCAATGAATATTGCTTAAGCCTAAGCCAGATCAAAGAAAAGCTCAAGGATAGTATTGATTTTGGCTCACCTTTTTCTTAGCACTGTACATGTCTGTGTTAGAAGGGTGGGCAAAATTACCTAGAACACATGATTTAGCGACAGGAAGGAGGAAGTATTGTCTACAAGAAAATAAAAAAGAATGCCTAAGGTACTTTAATATCTGGAACAAATCCAAATGTGCATCCACGTGTAGATCATTTTTTCAAAATTGCTGCTGTGTAAATGGATTAATTAAGTAAAATTTTGTTTTATAGCCATTACTATTCAATTAGGGACTATCCTTATTCTTTTGGTAGAGAAGGAGTTAGAAACAGTTAAGATATTTTTGTGCTATGTCTTATAATTCTTTTATTGCTGTGCCTTAAAAACTTGATCATTGAATGTCAAAGACAAGTACATCATATACTTATATGCTTTAGATTCATTTCATAAAAAGGCTAGTTAAACACACTATCATGAAGGGCAGAGTGACTTATTCCCCTCTACTCAGTCAGGACCTATTGTCCTTGTGAGTGGCACACTAGTTACTACCAGTGAAATCAGAGCTCCTCCTGTTTGCCTTTGCCTTTCCTCCACCGGATGTTGAACATTTTTCCGTGTATACTCATCATTTTTAAAGCCCAAAAATTGTTGTTATATCAATAAGATATGTAAAAAGCTGAAGGTCAGAGTGACTGACGGTGGCTGTGAGGTGGTCAACCTCTTTCCCCATCTATTCCAGCAAGAGAAGTATATTATCATTACTTCCACAATGATAAAGATATCATTACTTATATCATTAATAGCTTCTGCTTTGTTTCCTTTACAAGTCTTATTTTTATTATTATTGTAATATGTATATAGTAAAATGTATATTGTAATACATATGCATTCAAGGCAGTGAAGGATGAGTCCTGGGAAAGAAGAGAAGAGAGAAGGGAGAGGGAGTGGATGTCAAAAGCACGTTTTTGCCTTAGTTGTTATATAACTTCGCTCGCTCCATCTATTTCCCTCTCATAATCCTTTTGGCAGAAAGGTTTAAAGATTCTTCTGTCATTTTTTTAAGGAACAACCTGGATCAGTGAAATATTGGATTTGATCTACAACAATGGGGATGCGGAGAAGTGTAAAAGGGATGCAATATACAGACGCGTGCCATTCATGGAACTGATAATCCCTGGAATGACAAATGGTATTTCACTGAATGTTCCTTTTCACCATAGGAGTAAATCGTCTTATCTTTTCATGACGTCTAGAGGTTTTATGATAAAAAATGATAAGACAGAGCTTGGACAGTTGAATCATGAGTTTATACTAGAACAGTCAGAATCTGGCTGTGCCAATAACTATATTATACTTTTTTAAATACAAAGATAAATTCTGCCTGAGAGAAGATTTTAATATAACTTATTTTTTCTTAATAGGGCAGATAGAAGCCTTCAATATTTAAATATTGTGTGATCATTATAAAGAGAATATTCAGTGTTTGATCCAACATAAAATCATGTGTAATGCTAGTTAG
>JAQZBX010017245.1:0-35683 GCA_029593785.1 Cabassous unicinctus | reverse complement strand
AGAATGGCATGGGGAGAGAAGAGGTTGGAAATATGGAGATGAATCACTTTACAAAATGCCTATGTTAGAGTGAAAGTTTGAATTTTATTATGAGGACAATGAGGGCTCCTGAAGGAATTTAAGAAGGCACTTGACTTGATGAAACTGGAGTTTCAGAGAATTCACTCAGAGCAGCATTGTGGGTGCCATATGCCTGAAGCCAGAGGCTGAAGGACGGAGTCCTCTAGGCTGCAGCAGGAGTAGAGGACTGCATCGAATGTGAGTTCAGAAAGAAACCACTAGAGGTAGAATAGAGAAGAGAGGCAGAATGAAGAGATGAGTTGTTCCTGCCACCAATTGCTCAATAAGAAAGGATACAGAAGTTCAGTATTATAAAAGAAAACCATTTTATCACGCTGAAATACACCATGGATTAGAAATTCAGAAAAGACATAGGGGTAGACCTTTTGCATCTCCACAATGTACAGTATATCTCAAATGGCTAAGGGCTGGTATAACTTAAAACAGATTACCGGTTCCATATTCTAAATCTACCATACATGGGAAAGGAAGTGTCAACATAATTTTTTTAAATTGGATACCGGGGATTGAACCTGGGACCTGATACATTGGAAACAGAAGCTCAATTCACTGAACTACACCTGCTCTCAGTGTATTTGACATGATAACTCAAATGTAGCTCAACAGTTAAGTGGACTCACTAATTTTGGTCCTTAATTTGCATTGTTTACTAAGTGATTGCTAATGTGAACATTGTAATCATTCAACAACTGCTTAAACTTTTATTTGGCAGTTGCTATTTCAGAAATTTCCTCCTCCAATTATTATTTCAGCATTCTAAAAACCATGCTGTATTTAGCTACAAACATCCACAAGCACATTGATTGCATCTGTCTTTGGAAGTTATGAGGCAAAATATTTAGCTTATTTGAAAAGAAGTATTTTGACCAATGTCCTGAATGTGTACAGAAACAAAGTACAGAAATTTAATATTTTATGTGTCTGCTTGTATGCAATGTCAGAGAGATTGAAATTAGTTTTTACCTACTTGAGAATAACATTTACTTCTTGATTTTGATGGCACTTAACAATTGAAATTAATCTTTTCTTTCAATGATTTACATGTCTACTGAACAAGTTCTTGAATAGAGTGATCTATGCATTGATGAATAAATTTAATATTATCATACTTTTAGGAACATGTATCTTCCGAAATATGTAGGGAATGTACTAAAGTATTTAGATAAGAGAACAGACGTTTTACTTTTTTAAACAAAAGCCCAAATTCCTGACAATATGGGGAGGCAAACTATTCTGAGTTCACTGATGAAATCAGGTTATTTGGTTTAAGATATGAGATTGAATATGTCACTTGAATATCCACAAATGAATAAGCAAGTTAAGGAAAGCAAATTTGCAAACCATAGAGTTTTTTGGTGATGGTTACTTGTTTGTATACACAACAGCATGAATCTCGAGGCTTATGATGTCAAACCTGCTATCATTACTTTCCATACTATGGAAGTAGGAGCAAGCTGTTGAAGCTTTATGTGAGCTACAGTTACATGAGCCAACCTACTTCTAAATAATTAAGGGAACATTCAGAGCCTTCTAAAAATATAGGCATCCAGCCACCAGGAGAACAGCCTGTAGCTGAGAGCCCTCCTGACTTATCTAGGTTATTAATGGTACAAATAAAATTGAAACTGACCAGCTCTGCTGCAAAGTTGCTGATGGGAAAATGCCACTGAGCATAACCTTCCCTTTGCCAAAGAGAAGGATTTCCCAACTCTTGCTTCTTTTCTGATTTCTGGAAAGAAAAGTTAGGTTTGATTTTATTTAGTATTGGCCAAAGATTTTTATTGAGCTACAGGGAATTGGCAGCATAAAAACTTAGTGATTCACTCTCAAAATTTTTGTTGTGGTTTTTCTGTGTATTTATAAGGTGACCCTTCAATGAACCTGCTCCTATAGAAAAATGTCCGTCAAAAACCTACCGGCAAGGTGTGCCTGCACGCATACACACATACAGACATTAAACAGAAAAACTGGGTTTTGTCATTAAAGTATTTGAAGCTGAGGCGCTCTCTGTCCCTAGAATAATGTGAACTTCCAGCGTTCAGGAAGAATTAGGAGTTCTTCTCTCTCTTTGTGAGGTTTCCATGTTCACTTAGGATAAAGTGTATTTGTGGATGTTCATTCAATTAGCCAAAAGATATTAATGAGTAACTTATTTTTCATATTCTTTCCACAATCCATCATTTTAATGCATCTGTGGTATAAATAAAATAAATGGCCTTTGGAAACAGCTGTAGGAATTTATTTAAGTTACTTAACATTTAAGAGTCTCCTTTTCTCACTTTTAAGTGGAACATTATTTGTTTACCCAATAAAGTTACTGTGAAAACTGAATAAAAAAGCCTGGGCACTCAAATGTGCCCATTTCAGGCAAATTGCTTCACAGTGCAATCACCTAAAGGAAATATTTGATGATAAAGAGAAAGAGATGATAGCTGATAGATTTTTAATAGTCATCAGAATAGAACAGCTTCCAAATTTCCATGATTGCCATTTTGTTTTGTAGCAGTGAATATGATTTCGCGAGACGCTTTTTTGAAACTGTGCGGCTTCACTAAATATGGGTTTTCAGTTTGTACTTTAGGAAAAAAGGATTGTTGGACATGGGGTGAAGCAGAAATAAACACGGAAGAAACAACCTACCCAAGCAATTCTATAGAATCCACAGTTGTGACAGCAATAGAAATGCTTCCCAGGGCAGAAAAATACTTGAGCCCCCCAATCAACACAGCCTCGGACCTCCAGCCTCACGTCCTCCCATATGGTTGTCTGGGAATTAATATCTTCATAGATACCAGTCTCTAATCACAGATAGAGCCCCAATGATTGTGTGCTAATAATAGAGATCCCTTAAATTCAGACTTCAAACAATCCTTTGTGTAATCCTTTATATATCATTAACATGTGAAAGACTCAGATGCAAAAGTTAGAGAAAAACTTTTCTGTTTCATTGTTTACACAAACATTTAGTGTCCCGAAATTGAGAAAATTTCAAACATTAGTAGACGCACAATTCATAACAATTACATGTAATATATGGAAAAAGGTACAAAACACAGTATTTGCCTTTAGTTATTTTAAATGTAGCCCAGGAAAGTCAACAATAGTCAAATATAAAACCACAAAGTCAAAGAAATTAGCATGTATTCAGTAATAATGAGCATTCATAGAAAGTGTTCCCTGAGCAGGGCTTTTGTCCTCTGAATCAGTCTTCAGTTTCCATAAGAAGTGGCACCTGCTTGTAACTGAGTCATCCTTTGAGCCCTCTTCCTGCCCATGGCTGTCTGGGTACCAAAGGCCTCCTTTCATTGGAGGGACCTTTGTTGCTTTTCATAAATGCTGGCGAAATAACTTTGAAAATATTGTGGGATTTCTGTGTTTCAAATTGCACAGTGTTTCAAGTTATGCCATTACATAAAAGAAACACCCAAATTTTCTTCTGAGACAACCTCTTCCCTTCCTTGGGCTAAAAGTCAAGATGATGTGGACAAAGCCTTAAAAATTCTTCAGTGAGTTTTTATCTGTTTAAAACACTGTGGAGACACAACCTTAAGATTTAGTAAGTCTTTGTAGGCACACTCTTAAATCTTTCTTAGATTTCAACAGTTATTAATAAACACACATTTGGCATCCACAAGACCTATTGTACTAGAAGTGTCTGATGACATTTCTTACTTTGACTAATGTATTTTCCCAGGAAAGACAGGGGATGAGAATTTTAAATTTCTATTTTGTGAAATCCTGACTCCTTTATAATAACTCTCAATTCTACTTGAAAAAAAATTGAATATTTGTTCCTTTAGTTCACTGTTCGTGCCCTATTATAGATAATAGGAGAAGTCAGTTGGAAAGATCAATATTTTGTCAGGAAATATCCTTATCTACACCTGAAATCATTGAATACCATTTCTAGTTTCAATGTTACCGGGGGCAAAACTTTATTAACTGTTCTGCCAGTATATGACACAAGTGCACTTCCTTCAGTTCCCTTCTCTTCCCCAACGATTACTCACTGACCATGTCCTTAATGCTCTTCCATCCTCTACCTAAACCCTGATTCCAAAGCCCAGCCAAGAATTTGTTTTTTGTTAGAGCATCACTGCATTCCAGTATTAAATTTTGTTCTGCTTTTCTATACTATACAGCATGCTACTCCAAAGGGCTTAGAAAACAGTAATTTTTATTACAGCCACATTTTAGGTCAGTATTGAGCAGATCAAGGCTAGTCAATGCTTCTATCCCACCTGATATCAAGTGGAGTCACTCAGTTTTGATCATATTATGACTTTTCCTCTCTAGAGGCCACACGTGATTTTATACACATGGCTAAAGCCTAGGTGGGGTTGTTTGGAAAGTTGGGCTCAGCCAATAGTCTTTCCTACTTCATCCTGTCTCAGGAGCTCTCAATGTGTTCAACAGTAGTTGAACTTCTTAAATGGCACTTCAGGCCTCCATAAAAATAACATATAAGTTGTCAGTTCTTTTAAAGGCTAATTTTCCTTCTGCTATAAATTATTGTTCAAAACAGTTATATGCAAGCACCATTTCAAGCAAAGAGGAAATGGAAGCCAAATTTCAATGGGTATAGTGCAAATATTCTTGCTGTCCTGATTCTGTGATAATCAGGGTAGGCTAAGCATTCGCTGTGTTAGAAACCATGCATGTGTCCCCAGACCTAGTTTTTCTCTCTAGGTCTGGTTTTTGGAATGCTGGTGATAAACTAAACCTGATTTATTATATGACCATCTTATACGGGAAAAGACTGTAACTTTGGATATCTTCAGTCAACCTTAAGGGATATAGCAGGGGAACGGATATGGCTCAGGTGGTTGGGCATTTGTCTCTCATATGGAGGGACCTGGGCTTGATCCCCGGGACCTCCCAGTAAAAATAAAATTTTTAAAAAAAGTAAAATATAGAAGGTGCATGGGCCAGTAGGCCCCGTGCATGGGTGACCCGTCAGGCCCCGTGCACCAGTGAGCCGCCAGGCCCCACGAGCCACACAGCAAGTTGAAAACAAGAGAGTGACACAAGGGGAGCCAAGACGAGATGCACCAAAAAACCAAGAACTAAGGTGGCGCAGGTGGTAGGTTGCCTCTCTCTCACATCGGAGGTGCCAAGGATTGAATCCCAGTGAAAACAGGAAGAGAAGGATGAGAAGAGAGGGCAGGAAATGCACGCAGAGTCTCCCAATGAATGGACACAGAAACAGTGGGGATGGGGAGCAGGGGGACGGCGGGGCTGGGGAGAGGAGGTGGAAGTGGATAAAAGTAAGTAAATAAATAAATAAATCCTTAAGAAAAATGTGTGGGGGAGGAAGATATGGACTATAGTTGGTGGTAGTGCTTTGACAATGCTCTTTCATGATTTGTTGGCAGATGTTTCACAATGTTTGTGTTTGGGGGGGTGATGTGGGGGGCCCTGTATGACGTTATGCATGTTTGTTTTGTGGGTTCACGATGTTTACTGAACAGTTGTGCTTTGTGTATGTTCATGTATGAATGATATACTTCAATAAATTGTTTAAAAGAAAAAAACAAGCAAACAAACAAACAAAAAACAAATTTCAATGGCTGTAGTTTCAAAGAATTTGGGTCTATTTTTAAATTACCACTTGGTCTAAATTAGGGATCAATAGGGAAATTCAGAAAAGAATATAAATTAAAATAAGTAAAATAATAAAAAATTCTAAACATGTAAAATACAACAATTGAAATAAGAAACTGAATGCTTGGGCTTAAAAATATATTGAAAACGTCAGAAGAAAGATTAAGTGGTATGTAAGATAAAAAATTCAATCTGAAAATTAAAGAGGAACAACTATTCGATTATTTTATATAAAAATAAACAGAACATCAGTAATTTGTGGAATAATATCAAAGTTTCTTAAGTCTATGAAACTGGAATCACAGAAGGAGAAAAGAAAGATTAGGTGGCAGGAAAAATACTTAAAAATGATCATGTTCAAATATTTCACAAATAATTTGAAAAGCATTGACTTAGAGATATAAGCAAAATATATAAAATGAAACCACCGTCAGTTAGTTAAAAATAAAGAGGCAGAGAATACAGACTCAGTACATTTGGAGGGATATGAATGATGGCTGAGCTCTCAGCAAAACCAATGGAAGACAGAATAAAATGATATCTTGAATGGTCAAAATTTAAAATAGTAATAATTAAAATAAATAAAACTGTTATCCCAAACAGTTTTACTGAGCAAAAATATTCTTAAAAAAACAAGAATGAAATAAAATCACTTTCAGAGAATCGGGAATTGAGAGAATTGATCTCCAACAGACTTGTATTTAAAATAATGCTAAAGGGTGTTCTTCAAGATGGAGGGAAATGACAGAGAGAAACTAGGTGCTACACAAAGATATGAAAATGGTAAATATGTGGGCAACTATCAACGAGGTTGTTTTATTTTTTCTCTCAATCCCCTTAATGTACGCCTGATGGCTTCAACTACCAAACAGAAATAATAAAATTGTAAAAGGGTGTTTACACCATAGGTAGAAGTTAAAGGTAGAATAAATGTAGTAATAACAATGGGGATAAATAGAAGTATACTGTTGAAAGATTTTACATTTGAAATGTGGGAAATGAATTAATAGCAACTTTAATAGCAACTCTAACATAGACTTTAATAGGTTAATCATGCATTTTGTTAACCTATGAGCAATAACAGACAATAATAAAATTAGAGCTGTAATATCAATAGATGAAATAAAAAGAAATTTAAAGAAGAAACTATTCTACAAATAAAAGACATAGGCAGGGGAAGCAGATGTGGCTCAAGTGATTGGGCTCCTGGCTATCTGGGTTAGGTTCCCGGGGCCTCCCTGGTGAGTGCAAGCTGACCCGCACCTGCGGAGAGCTGACAACCTGTGCCTGTGGAGAGCTGGTGCAGCAAGATGATGCAACAAGCAGACACAGAGGAAATGTGCTGCTAATGGACACAGAAAGCAGACAGCGAGCACAAGCGGCAAAGGATGGGGTGGAGGGGATAAACAGATAAATAAAAAATAAAAATAAAAAATAAAAAATAAAAAAATCTAAAAAAAAAAGACAACGGAACATCTAGAAATTTTTTAAAAAGACAGAACCAGGAAAATAGCAACAGAGTAATGAACAGAAGGGAAAATGTCAAAGAAATAACAAAATAGAGATTTAAACATAATTACATCAATAATTACATTACATAAAATGTACTAAACACTTCCTTTTAAAAGTATGGTTTGTCAGAATAGATAGAAAAGCAAGATAATCTTAGGATACTACAAGAGACAAGACACAAAAATACATATGGATATGAAAGTAAAGGTAAAGAAAATGTTTCATGCAAACTGTAAGCATAAGAAAGTAGGAATGGATGCATCAAACAGACAAAATAAACCTTAAGGACAGAAAATGTTTTGTAAGATATAAAGTGGGGGTATTTCATAACAATAAAAGTCAAATTCATCGGGGAGCATAGCTATCAAAAATGTGAAGAAGTAGACAAAACCACCATCATACTGTAATATTTTAACACTACTTCCTCAGGAATTCATACAAATATAAACAAAAATCAACCATGATATAGAAAATAATGATAGATATATCAAAAAACTTCACCCGAATGAGATTTACAGGATACACAAAATGACAGAAGAAATGAAAAGAGAAACTGGAAAATAGTTTTAACTAAATTACAAAGAAAAATCCATGTTTTTAAATTGGTGGGATTGCAGCTAAAGCAGTGCTATGAGGAAAAACCTTAGTTTTATGAGGTTATATTAGAAAATAATTTTAATAACAATGATTTATGTCTCCACTTTAAGAAGCTCAAATAAAATGAACAAATTATATGAAGTAAGTAGAAAAGTGAAAGACTATATATAAAAAGAAAAATTAGTGAAAGATTAAAAGACAACCAAACATTTTAGAAGTCAGGACCCGATATTTTGAAAAGATTATTAAACTTGATAAGTTCCCAGCAAGACTAATCAAGAGAAAAGAAAAGAGAGAAAGGAGAAAAAAAATTAGCAATAACAAGAATGAATGAGAGGGTACCACAATAGTTCCCACAGATATTAAAATAGTAAGTGAATATTAATAATACGTTTATGACAATTTTATGACAATAAGTTTGACAACATAGATAAAATTTAAAAATTAGTCATAAAACAATGGGTTAAACGTGATTCAAGAAGAAATATTATCAGTTTGTGTGTCAAACTCCAGAGTCTGCTCTCATGCTGCCACAACCACCCAGGTGCGAGGCAGAGACAGGAAAGAGCGTCTCCTAGAGCCGTCAGAGAGCGCATGGCCCTGCCAGCACCTTGACTCCAGACTGAGAGCCTCCAGGACTGGGAGAGAGTAAAGTTCTGTTGCTTTAAGCCACCCAGAGTATTGTAATTTGCTGCGGCAGCCCTGTGAAACCAATACACTCAATAAATCAGTATTTCACCAAATGAGCAATGCATGATGTCACAGATGTATGCATGGGTAAAGGATCCATTAAAATTCCATATTAGCTCAATGAATTTTAACATGAGAAACAAAACAAGTTAAGAGACATGGTTGCAGATTCCACATTGCAACTAAGCTTTAAGAAAGAACCTCTTGGCAAGTTTCAGTGTATTATCAAAAGAGAATAAGTAGAATTATCTACAAATTATATTACAATACCCCTCCTTTCCCCAATACATGCCTGTATAAGGCTGGATTTTCTTCATATACATCAACAAAAATCAAAATCTTTCAACAGATGGAATACAGTAACAGACAAGTTTTGTTTCCTATTAAGCCAGACATTTAAAAATTTGTAAAATCTCATTATTTTTGTTGCATAAAATATAGTTTTTTATTATAACATACAATTTTATTTTCACATATAATGGGGCTTGTCATTTTTAGTGAATTAATAAATATATGTTTTTCAGTTTTAATTCATATTATAGTAGCCATCAATAGATAAAGCCAACATAAAGAAAAGCTGTTTGAGGTTCTCAATAATTTTTCAAACTCTGGAAAGATGCCGAGGACATAAATTTTGGCAGTCAAAACAAAAAACCAACACACATAAAAGAGGCAGAGACTGGGAAGAAAGCGGTGACATTACGTATTTGCAGCCAACATGATTATTTACATCAGGGTTTCTCGACCTCCACACTACATTCAGTCCAGAAAAATGTTGCTCCGGGGAGCTGCCCTGTGCAATGCAAAATGGTTAGTATTATCTTTATTCCCTTGCCATTAAATGCCATGAGCATTCTCCTAGTGTTGAGAATGAAAAATGTTTCCAAACATTGCCAATAACCCCCAGTTGAGAATCAATGGTCTCTATATGAAATTATTAGGAGTGTAACATAAAACCACTGGGGAAATATGTACATTTAACATTTAATAGGCAGTCAATACACAGAAAACAATGAAATTCCTATGTTTTAGCAACAAGCTTTTGAAAGTTGAAATTTTAAAAATACATTTGTATTTGCACAAACATAAAATACTAGTAACAAATTTAATCAAAAAAATTTAATATATGTACAATAAAAATGATTAAACATTGCTGATTAAAGAAGATCTAAATCAATGAAGACATAATGTATTCATGAATCAAATTAATCTTTTCAAAATGCTCATTCACCTCAAAAGGATTTATATACTTAAACACAACCTGAATTAAAATCCCAGGAGGCATTTTTGTAGAAATTGACTAGATGTGTTCAAAATCTATATAAAAATTAAAATGACCTAGTATGTGCAATGCAGTCTTTTAAAAATTAATAAGTTGAAGAACTTAACACAATCTCTTTTCTACACTTGAAGTTTTCATAATCAACTTAATGCCATAACTTAAGTTTAGTGATTTAAATCAATGAAATGGAATAGAGACTAGAAATAGGTGCAAACATATGTAATCAATTCATTTTAACAAATACTTTATGAAGAAAGGATCAACTTTTCAACAAATATTTATGGAGCAACTGAATATATATAATTCTATACTTTCTTATCACACACCATCCACATGAACTATAGATCTGAAGAACTAAACATAAGAGCTTAAACTACAAAACTTTTAGAAGAAAATTAAGAGAAGCTTTTGGTGAACTTGGGACAGGCAACTTTTTTTTAAAAGACCAAAACTTTAGTAACCACAAAAGAAAAAAATGAATTGTATTTCTTCAAAGTAAAACATCTGCATTGCAAAAGTGTCATTATAAAAAAGGATGAGACAAAGACTAATATATATTTGTAATCCATATAACTGAAAAAGGACACGTATCCAGGATCCATGAAGAGCTTTGACAACCCATTAAAAAGAATACAATCCATTAAAAAATAGAGAGAAAGATTTCAATGGATCTTAATTGAGAGCATAGTAGTACTTCCCATGATGGGAGTTTAATATTTTCTTGTTTATTGTGTGGGTCTCCATCCACTGAGATAACACACTCCAACAAGATGAATATTTTCATATTCCATAGAAAAGGAATATGAAGTGGCCCCAGGTGCGCCCTACCCAACATATCTCCCCACCCCCGACACCCTGCACCCGTAACCCTGCCCTGCCATACTTGCCAAAGAACATTCCCATCATTGTAGTTTTAACCACATACCTACAAATCCCCAGACCAAACAGCTGGCTTTTGGTTTCGTTGGTATCCCTATTAATTTTCGGTTTTCAATTTCATTTGTTTCTGCTTTAGTATTTATTATTTATTTTCTTTTGATTGCTTTAGGATTTTATTTTTCTTCTTTCTCCAGTTTCCTAAGGTGGAAACTTTGATTAGTGATTTTAGATCTTTCTTCTTTTCTAATGTGTACATTTAATGTTATTGATTTCCCTCTTCGCATTGCTTTTACTACATCCTAAAATTTGGATAAGATGTATTTTAATTTTCATTTTTAATTCAAAATACTGTTTTAATTTCTCCTGAGACTTCTTTGATCCTTCTGTTATTTAGAAGTTTGTTGTTTAATCTCCAAATATTTTGAGATTTCCAAGATATCTTTCTGTTTTTAGTATCTATTTTAATTCCACTGAGGCCTTTGCATGATTTGTATCCTTTCAAATCTTTTAAGGTGTGTTTTATGGCTCAGGGCATGGTCTATCTTGGTGAATGAATGTTCCATGTTGGCATGAGAAGAAAGTGTATTCTGCTGCTGTTAGATGAAGTATTCTATAAATGTTAACTACATCCAGTTGTTCAGTGGTGATATTCATTTCAACTATATACTTACTGATTTTCTGCCTGCTGGATCTGTCAATTACTGTTAGAGGCGTTTTGAAGTTTCCAACTCTAATAGTGCATTTGTCCATTTCTCTTATTGAAGTCAGATACTGGCCTTGCCAGTTCCTAGATAAATATCTCCATGCTGGTCACTCACCTAACTCTATGTGCCTCTGTTTTCTCATTTATAAAAGCCTGTGAGCATAACAGATGACAGCACAAATAAGTGGTATATATACATTTGTTAAAAAAATTTTAAATGATAAAACCAACAAGCCCCCCCCTCCCCCCCAGCTGCCCAGTTGTAATTTAGATATTCATGGTACATCATAGGTTATTGGGAGATAGACTTTTAATTATTATAAGATTATTTTGAAGTGAAGATTTTATTGCAAAAATCATAAATTTATAGCTTGAACTCTTATGTAATCTGTACCCTGATTAAAAAGCAAAGCATTACCAGCTCTCCTAGAAGTCTCTCATTCCCCTTTTTTAGTAATAATTATTATACTGACTTCTCACAGCATATTTAATTTTGACTGTTTTTAAACTAAGCTTTTTGTCTTAGACTATTTCAAACTATTCTTGAACTGTAATGTAAATGGAAGCATAGAGCAATGTTCACTTCTGTTTCTAGATTCCTTCACTCAACATTTTTTTATAAAGTCATCCATTTTTTCACCAGTATTGAAATTGTTCCTTTTCTTATGTTGCTGTAAAGTATTCCATTGTATAAATAGACCACAATTTACTTATCCATTTTACCAATGATGTATATTAAGGTCATTTCCAATTTTTTAAATTATTAATACACTTGCTATAAACATTCTTAAATGTATTTTTGTGGACATACACACTCTTTCCTCTCAGAAATATACCTAGAAGTGGATTGTCAGCCCATGTGGTAGATGTAAGATGAGCTCTTTCAGATATGCTAAAGGTTTATTGAATATGTAGACTTATTTGTCTTCCCACCAACAATGCATGAGAGTTCCAGTTGCTCAGAATTCTTGCCCTTAAGTGTGACTTTCCCTTTCTGTAATTTTAGCCGTTTGTGTGGTGGTGTAGAGGTATATGGAAACATTTTATAGATGTTTCCAATCACCTGAAGAATAATGCTTTGAAGCACTTTATCTTATGCTTATTGTCTATTAGACTATCTACAAAAATGGAAAGTCTTTTTTTAAATATACTTTTTAGTTTTTTTAAAAAGATACTTAAATTACACAAATGTTAAATAAAAAATATAGGGGATTCCCATATGCCCCGCTCCCAACCCCTCCCACATTTTCCCACATTAACAACATCCTTCATTTGTGTGGTACATTTGTTACAATTGATGAACACATTTTGGAGCACTTTCACACACAGTTAGAAAAAGATGTACCATTTTAAAAATGGTCAAAAGTATATCTTGTGCACACTTTCCTTAGTAGCAATGTCTTTTATTATTATTATTATTATTATTATTATTATTATTATTAAGAGGTACCGGGGCTTGAACCCGGGACCTCAGACATGTGAAGCAGAGTAGCTCAACCACTCAGGTACACCTGCTCCCTTGCAATGTCTTTTGAGGAACAGAATTTTTGTTTTGCTGAAGTCCAATATATCATTTTTTAGTTTTTATTTTGAGGGCAGTTTGCATCCTGTTTCTTTTAGAATATTGATTAATATAGATTTCAGTTTTAAAGCGGTGATTTAGATCAACTTCATTTCTCAAGTGATATGAGGACATAATTTTT
Organism: Cabassous unicinctus; assembly: GCA_029593785.1. Lineage (NCBI taxonomy): Eukaryota > Metazoa > Chordata > Mammalia > Cingulata > Chlamyphoridae > Cabassous > Cabassous unicinctus. The sequence continues at coordinate 22,632 of JAQZBX010017245.1, read as the reverse complement.
CATAAGATTATGTAGTTGTGTTTCTTGATAGAAAACCTTTTCCTTACTCAATTGCAGTGGTGTGTGTATTGGATATAATTATATCATATGTGTGTTGGTAGATATTTGGAGAATTTATTCAATTACGTTGGTTCACTTGAGTCTCTTAGATACTGGGAAAAACGGAAATTAAAACTACAGTGGGATACCACTATATGCCTACAAAATGGCTAAAGTTTTTCAAAGTCTAACCATACAGAATAAAGGTGAGAACACGGGGAAACGGAAACATTCACACACCACTGACAGGAACATAAAATGGCACATCCACTTTGATAACATTTTGGCAGTTTCTGAAAAAGTTAAACATGCACCTATTGCATAATCCAAACACACTGCTCTTAGATATTTATCCAAGACAAATGAAACCATATGGACATGCAAAGATTTAAATATGGAAGTGCAGAGTAGCTGTATTTATTTGGTGCAAAACTGGAAACAACCCGAATGTCCATCAACTTGTAAAAGGAATACTCTCCAGCGAAAGAAAGAATGAACTACTGATGCACACTACAATATAGAGGAACCTCATAATAATTATGAAGAGTGGAATATGTCAGACAAAAAGAGTACAGTCTAGATGATACAATTTATGTAAGATTTTAGAAAATGCAAAAAAAAGCTACTGTGATGGAAAACAGATAAGTGGTTGTTGCCTGAAGGGCCAAGTGAAGTGGCCAGAGGGAGGAATTACAAAGAAGTGTGAGGAGCTTTTGAGGGTGACGTATAAAGTTATTATTATTATATTTATTTATTTTATTGGAGAAATCTATTCCAGAACCTACTCTCAAGGGATTCTGTAAAATATTTCTTACTTTTCTTCCTGACATCAAAAAAACTGTATACCTAAAGCAAGCCCCAAAATAAGTAAAGGGTGGTAGATGGTAGGAAGATAACATATTCCAAAGAAATAGTAACAAATTCAACATTAATATGAGAATTTAATAGACTTTTACCTGCATTTGAAAGATCAGATAAAGAAAATAGAAGAAAATGAAAAAAAGAATGGCAAATATTAATGCTATTTTTATTATTTTAAAATTTCTGTTATTTTATTTTTAGATTCAAAGTAGAATTAGCTAATAAAATTCTCAGTTCCTGCACTACTTCACTAAATCTTTACAATAACCCAATGAGAATCATCATTTTACAATATAGAAACCCAAGCTTTCTGCAAACTAATTTAACAGTCAGTTAGTTTTAACGGAGGAACTTGTATTGTGTCTTCTAATTACATGTTTTAAGCTTTTTCCAATATCCATATTATTATTTCTGGAATAAACAAAGCTTGCTTGAAAAAGAATTAACTTTTTAAATGTAGATCATTGAACAGAAAAGTTGGCAAAATTTACACCTAACAAATTGAAAAATTGTAATTTCTGAAAGCAGAGCATCCAATGGAAGTGGAGCCAGACTAAATCTTGAGACTCTACATATGCTAATTATCTTTTTTCATAGTTTATTTCTTTTAAATACTATTTACATTATTTTGATATTTTAAGCAAAAGTGGGCATGCAAACTTTTGCCTATTCTTTCATTTCCCTAATACATACCATGGTAAAATAGTTTTGCCAAGATCTTTTGGATATTTCTATATATCTACAGAATAATACCATAAGTCAAAATTGGAGGAAAAGCTTAGCATATCATGGCCTCAGAAATGAGAAAACACTGAATCAGCTCCCTCTTTGAAATGAGATATCCTTTGTGGCTTTATGGCACCCTGTCAATAGCATAGCCTCAGACAAAGTAATTTATTTTTGCAGTTTTCTATTTTCATTGACTAACTGATGCGTGGCATTAGATAAGTGATAAACCAATGGCATTTCTAAGAGTAAAGGCATATACAATTTGCAAAATGATTATCAGAACAGTGGCAATTTGTTGGGGATTTTATTTGAGTGTAAGAGTCATATGCAAAATGTTTCATATTAATAAAGATCAAAATGCTTATCAAATATTTAGGATATAATCTATGACAAATGTCTGTTTTTACCTTGCACTGCCCCATCCCAGCTCACTAATAGCGCCTCTGAATGTGCAGCTGGGTGCCAGCATTCTAAATTAGCCTGCCAAGTCACCACACTTCTGTTCTGGCCCTAAGTAACTTGGCTATTCAAGTTTTCTCATTCCACCTATAATATCCACATTCTTGTCATTTCCTGCCACTTTCCTGGCTCTTGCCAGCCCCCACGTTTATGGATTTGGGGCATGTCTCCATGTATTGATTAAAATTGTTGAGTTGGAAGCTGGGTGTCACGTTTTCTCTTAACTGTCTTCCTGCATGTGTCCATGCCGAGGTTTCTCAGATTATGTATCCCCTTGACCCTTTAACTTGGGCCTTGACCTTTGACCAACTGATGGAAATAAATCCATATTATAACTATACTTTTGTCTTTATCAGTGTATCTCTGCTATCATTTCTTAATGCATTCTAGAAAAATCTGAAGGTTTTAATAAAAAATAAATCTATATCTGTATTACTAGGAGGAGGGGAAGGAAAGAGGAGTAGGAAAAGAAAATTTCATGCCTTCAAATATAAAATGTTAGAAATGTTTTATATTCAAATATAAAACCTTACAATGCTTTACATTAGAAACCTTAATTAAAATTATAAACCTTAATTTTAGAAGATATTAAATTTATTCTTTGACCTAGATTAGTAAAAATCAAAATCAATTAAACAATTCCACTTATCAATTTTCTTTAATTTAGTTTCATTTAGATACTAGCTCATTTACTCTTCATTCATTTCTATTTTCTTGAGTATGTATATAGGGAAACTTTTATTTGATTATAATTTAATGCTTTATGAACATTCAGAAATATGTCCCATATTTCTCTACCTAGTATTAAATGAGCTGTTTTTTCTTCCTCTTTTCTTAAGTTAGGCCTCCATTTTATCTGTACTATTCTTTCCACTCATAGAAGAAATGAGGTCTTCTATTTGGTTCATCCTAGAAGCTGTAGTGTAAGCACATTCAGTGTATTTGAGATATAGGAGAAATTAGAGATAGTGACATTTATTCATATTGGTATCAAAGTTTTTCCCCCAGCCATCAAGTTAAAAAGGAAAAAATAGAAGAATGATAAAAAGCCTTGAGCGAAATAACAGCATCACTAAAGTAGTAAGAAGGTAGGTATTTGGAATGGAAGTGAGATTCTCTTCTTCTTACCCTACAGTTAAAGCTCCTCCCTCCTCTTTCAGAGGAATGAAATCTTTGATAAAGAGAAGCAAAGGATTGTCAATGGGAAAAGTCAAATTTGGCAAGCCCTCTCTTTTCCCCTCTCCTTTTTTAAAGAGTGAAATTTGGAGCTTGTTGACATAGTAGCCTTGGGACTTTCTGCTTGCTTTGAAGACGCAAAAACCCTTGCTTATCAAGACAGGCAGGAGAACAGACAATGATCAAAGGCGGAAGCACTGTTCAAGAGTAAAATGTGCTCGTTGTGTTGTTTCTTTTCTCTCTCCCTCTCTCTCCTCTCTCTCCTCTCTCTCTCTCCTCTCTCTCTCTCTCTCTCTCTTTCATTAGAGAAATTATGGGTTTACAGTGTCAACCAAGAAATTACAGACTGAGCTGCAAGGCAAAAACTGCATGTATTTGGGGTCTTAGGTCTTAGAATTGCAATTTGAGGAGCACAGTTTCAAGTAGCAACCCAAATTGTGACTCATTTGGGGGCTTCCAAGCAAGAGTTTTTAAAGAAAAAGATTACATAAGTTGTTTAAAAAAAGACAACAAAAGACAGTTGTGGTTGTTGGACAGTCGGGGCTTTCCAAATGTCCTTCCAGTTAGGCAGTTGACTGATTCCTTTATTTTGTATTTGGTTCCTGGTGCCCGATGTCCTCAGAAAGTAGCTGCTTTTGGTTTTGCACACTTTTGGCAGTTTGCGATACCTAGTTGCTTAATGGCCTCCCGACTCCATTTTAAATCTCTTACTCATAGTAACTCCACTTTGTTTTCTCTCTTTCCTTTCACTGGAAAAATAATGAAGAAAAAGTTGAGTTCCATATACCCTGTCTCACATCCAAAGTTTTCCCTATTACTAATAATTTGCATTAGTGTGTTACCTTGTTACAATTGATGAAATAACCATGATGTTATAATCTCACCATTACCTATCGTCCATAGTTTACATTACAATTAACTTATTGTTATCAGTCCTATATGATTGTGTGCTTTGTAAAATTTTTATTCTAGAAACATATATACAACCTAAAATTTCCCTCTTTTAACCACATTCAGATTGATAATACAGCGATGTTAATTACATTCACAGTGTTGTATTATCATCACCATCCATTATCAAAACTTTCCCATCACCCCAAACAGAAATTCTGTACCAATTAATCATTAAGGCCCCATCTCCCTGCCCCATGGCCCCAGCCACAGCACCTAGTAAACTACTCTACTAATTTGCATATGGTAATTATTTTATGTCTATGAGATTATACAATATTTGTTCTTTTGTATCCGGCTTATTTGACTCGACATGAAGTCTTCAAGTTTCTCCCATGTTGCCTTACGTCATGAACTTCATTCCTTTTTATAGCTGAGTAATATTCCACTGTATGTACATATCCCACATTTTGTTTATCCATTCATCTGCTGATGGACATTTGAGCGGCTTCCACCTTTTGGCAATTTTGCAAAATGCCACAATGAACAATGGTGTGCAAATAAATGTTTGAGTCCCTGCTTTCAGTTCTTTTGGTTCTAGGAGGGTGAGCCCAAGAGGAAATTTCTGGTTCAGTCATTCATGCTGCCACTGGATTGATTGGCGCCAACACACAGGCACCCCAGTATGCACATGGGGGTTACAAGGACCCTCAGTGGCAGCCGGGCTGGCTCCTCATCCCTCTAGGATGGGGACAGGATGGGCGAGGGGCCAGCAAGTGTGTTTGAGATTCTCCTCCCAATTGTTAAAGCTGCATTTTCTTGATTTGGCCCTCATCCAGTTACTGCAACCCTTTGATTGTCATCTGGAGTTTGGAGGAAGACGGCTCTGCTATTTTTTGCTGGGTGTTCACAGAGTCTATGGGGGAGTGGCACCCTGGAGCACTGATGCCACCACCTTGGTCGACTGGAACACTGTGCTGTTCCCTTAAGAACATATAAATTATATTCCAAATCACTGGAAGATGACAAGAAAAGGAAACGCTTTATTTTAATGACTCCCTTTACTTTTCAAAGCTGTTATTCATAAGAATTATCATTTAGTCTATTTTTAAAAACAAATTTTTTTTCTTATGGGACATTTAAAGAGAAAACTTGAGTATTTCCAAAGAGCAAAACATTCACCATAATACACAGAAGAATTCACTCATAATTTCCTTTTCATTTTCCCCTTAGTTGTTCTAAATCCCATAGCTTATAAGCAGTACCTGGTTATGTTTAAAATCACATTCAGTTTTCTCTAGTATTCTAAATTCAAGATATTTTAAACCCTATCCTAGTGAAAATAAATTTTCTGTATGTTTAAAGAAAAGATGCAAAGTAGAAGGCATCATAAATCTCAGAAAGAATCATAACAACTTAAGAATATTTTGGTTCAAAATCAAAAGCATTCACATTTCATGTAAATTGCAGTATGCAAACTTCATGCTAATCTTTACTTAAAATTATATACTAATAATACTTGAAAATATATGAGGTGTTTAGAGTTCTAGTAATCTGGGGATTACTAGAGATGTACACAAACATTTCCTTCTTTAACATTTTTTTTAAAATTTCTTCTTTTATGTGTCTTTTATTTTCATTTCCTTTTCAGCACACATGTAATCACATTTTTTTCTATGTGTGAACATGTAATATGCAGCGTCCCAGAAAAAAACAGGAAGGCTTAGTAAAGGAGCCATTTTCAAAGTTATGATCAGGCAGAAACCACATTAGATAGACTTGTACCCAAATGCTAGTAACAGGAGGATTTCATTACTACCCTGGTCCTGAAGAGATGAGGTGAGGGAGATTGGTCAGTAGAAATGTTAAGACAAAACAAGTGTTTAGATTGTAATGACCTAAATGGGTGTACAGAGAGGGTCATCTAATAAGAGCTGAGACCCTTCTTCAAGAAGGAGACTGCTGGACTGGAGCGACCTTTCAGGGATGGAAGGATAAGAGGGAATCATCTGGAGTTACCTCTCCCTCCTCCTTCCTATCTCCTGCCAGGGCTCCCTACTGGTCAAATTCCTCTGGAGACCAAGAGCCAGGGTTCCCCTGGTGTGGTCCATAAGTCCAGCCTCTCAGGGTCAGAGCAGGAGTAACGATTCACAGAGTGGCTCTGCGGGGCAAATGGGAGTTACGCATCATGTGCAGATATGTTCTTGTCATATGGTGTATTTCTAGCTGGAGTCTTGCAACTTTTTTGCCAAGAAGAGCAATGTGAAAAGTAAAAGAAGTAGAAGAGGAAGAGATTCTGGGTCTTTCTGCTGAATTTTGGCCAAGTACTCTGCTAAACACTTTACAAATGAAGTGAGAAATATTCACATTTCATCGAAGAAAGAGGCCAGAGAACGTAAACATTTTGGTCAGGGTTGGTGGATGGCAGCTTTGCACAGCCCACTTTGCTGTGGGTGCTGCTCGAGGGCAGACTATTCATGCGTCCCAGATGGAGTTTCCTCCCTGAGAAGCAGCTGGGGCTGTTTCCAATTTGGGTTTAAGGTATGGTCAGGCTGTTCCATTAGACCTAACATCTACCCCAGGCAGTGGAATGGAAGCATATTGAAACATCTGCACTCAATAAAGAAGGAAGGGTGTGTCGGTGAAGGCTGGGAGATGGCCACTAGGTCTGTCTGAGACTTCTCAGAAGGCTGTCATGCAGTGAGGAGGGCCCACCACCAGGATTCATTCCTTCTTTCTTAATGTTTTCACCCCTTCAACCAATGATAATTATTGAGCAGGTACAGTGTGGCATGTACTGGACTAGGTGATGGCAAGATAAATAAACATTAACAGAACTGAATACAGCTTGGTATGAGTAGAATATAGGGCATAAGTATGTAATGAAAGGAAGGGAATTTGAAGAGGTAGGAAATGGAAAGGTGAGCATGAGATTTGAAAGTCCTGCCATGGTGTTGAGACTTTATTCTATAAATAGTGGGCATCTTATTATTATATGTTTACACAATGTGCTAATATGGTCAGATATACCTTTTCTAAATGTCACCATGGCTGTAGTGAATTGCAACCTCGAGACCAACTGGGAATTTTGTAAAATAATCTAGGTATGAGATAATAACATTGAGTGGGCTGTGATAGCCAAAGGACAGTTACACAATTAGAATGTCGGCGTGAGTGTGAGTGACATTAGAATATGAAGCTGTAATGCTTGGGAAAATGATTCATGTCTTTCTTCAGCCTTTCCAGGTAAACTCTACTCAATCCTGATTAGGCTATCTTGTTTACCTCCTTAAGTCATCAAAAACGCTGCCTCTTGCTATTTGTATCAGCCAAAGGGGTGCTCATGCAAAGTACCAGAACTCTGTTGGCTTTTATAAAGGGTATTTATAAAATACAAGCTTATAGTTACCAGGTCCTAAAGAGTCCAACTCAAGGCACCGTAAGATGTACTTTCTCACTCAAAGTCTGTTGCCACATGTTGGAGCAAGATGGCTGTCAGTCTCTGCAAGGGTTCAGACCTCCTCTTCCTCTGAAGGCTCCCAGCTTCTTCTGATCTCAGCTGTAGGCTGGCATAAGTCTCGTCTTTCTTCCCGGGACTCATCTCTCTCTGGGTTCAGCTGCTCTGCTTGCTCCACAAGGTCAACTGTAAACTATCAGGAGAACTGCTCGGCTCTTTCCCGGGGGCTCCAGCATCAAAACTGAACTCTCTGTGTCCTCCTTCTCCGTGTGTTTAATTCCATGTGAGAGTCTGTTTATCCCCACCAAAGGGGTGGGAACTCGACCCTGCACACCCTAATGACATGGTCAAATAAAAGCCCTAATCTTGATTTAATAAAGTAAAAGTGAAACCTCTGAATCTAGTACAATCTAATACTAAAGGAGCAGACTAGTTTACACACACAATCCAATATCTGTTTTTGGAATTCATAAACAATACCAAACTGCCACACTATTCAATAGTGCACGGACCCTGAGTTATTTCTCTTTTAGCCTATAGGCCAGGAAAACTGTTAAGTCTCTTTTTCATTCACATTATTCAGTGTACTCTGTTTAAACACAGCCCCCTCAAGCCACAAGCCATCCAAGCCCCATGGAAGGAAACTTTAATACCTCTGAGTTCTGTACTCACCAACATCTTGGGCATATAGTCTTTTTTATTTTTTTTAAAGATTTATTGTTTATTTATTTACTCCGCCCCTTGGTTCTTGTGTTCATTGTGTCCATTTGCTTTGCATTTTTCTGTGTCTGCTTGTCTCCATTTGTTGTGTCATCTTGCTGCGCGGGCTGTCAGCTCACTGCACCACGTGGGCCGGTTTGCCTTCACCAGGAGGCTCCGGGTTCAAGGAGACCCCGGGAATTGAACCCGGGGCCTCCCATATGGTAAACAGGAGCCCAACCAATTGAGCCACAGCCACTTCCCTCATATACTCCTGATAATTCTTACCATAAAATACATTTGTTCACTTTCCTCTTCTTTCTCAGCAGAAGAGTGACTCTTTAAGGATTTTCTTTTACTAACATTGATCAAGATTAATCAGGACATAATCTTATCTGAATTTTGGCCATGGAATCACACAACCATGGTTTGAATATTTGCACACTATGGCAATGTTAGATTATTTATGAATCCCAAAAGGAAAAAGATTATGTTTGTAAACTGACCTATTTCTCTGGGTGATACCCTTTGATTGCATTAAAGTCAGCTGTGGTTTCTTTGATTGGATTACTTGTTAAGCTTGAGTTAGGGTTTTTTAAAATTTGACTACTGCATCAGTGGGCATGACTCAGGTTGAGTCCCCACCCCTTTGCTAATATAAACGGACACTCACTCAAGACACACACAGAAGAGAGAACATTGTCATTTTTTATCTTGCCATGTGATAGAAAGGAGAAGGCTCAAACAGCTCAAGTCCCACGGAGAGAAGGACCATTTGCCTCATAGCTTACAGCTGACTTTGGGAAGAGAGCCGAGACTGATATGGGAAGCCCTGAGAGACAAGCCTTATGCCAGCTCGCAGCTGAGATCAGGAAGAAGCTGGGCTCATGGAGCCTCAAGAGGAAGATGAAGTAAAAGGCTGAAACCTGGCAGAGACGGCACGCCATCTTGCTTCAACACGTGGCAGCTGACTTTGGTGAGAAAGTACCTCTTATGGTACTTTGATTTGGACTTTTATAGCCTTATAGCTGTGAGCTTTAATCCCAAATAAATACCCTTTATAAAAGTCAACAGATTTCTGGTACTTGGCATTGGCATCCCTTTGGCAGACTGATACACACACTTACTAGCCTTCCATGTTCTCAGTTCACCTCTAAATGAGGATAAGAATTTCTCCCACTTTGGTGGGAGTGAAGTAAAAACAAATCATATTATGATCTAAGCCAACTCTCTAGAATGATGAAATTGATGAGTGATTTAGGATTGCTATTATCTCTTTGACATAGGGTATGAAGACATATAATAGGTAATAAATGAATATTTGAAAAGTGATTGGTAACACTTAAAACATTAACACTTGCCATACGCTGCACAAAAATCTACACACTTTTCATACACTGGCTCATTTAATCCTTACACAAGCCTATGTGCTTAGTGCTTCTATTACGCCAATTTTAAAGATGAGGAAACTGAGGCAAAGAGTGATTTTGTAAATGTACCCGAGGTTACATAATCCATTAGTGACAAATCAAGGGTTAGAACCACACTATTGTCTCTCCAGATGTAAGAATAGAGGAATCTGTTTCCCTATGTTTTACATAGTTCCAAAGAATTTTGTGCAGCCAAGAATGTACCTTTGTTCCTTAGTGAAGTGTTCTTTTACCGAGCTCTCTGCCTTGTACACTGTAAGTCTAAAAAATATTGAATGAATGTTTGTTTATAATTCATTCATACAACTAATTCATTTTCGCCCCCTGAGATGGCTCCCTCATCTGTTTGCTCATTGTTTTTGCTTGTTGTCTGCTTGTTGTTCTTGCTGGTTGTCTGATCATTGCTTTTTGGATGTTGTCTGCTCATTGTCTGTTTTGTTTTGTTTTCTTTTCTTTTAGGAAGCACTGGGAACTGAACCTGGGACCTCCCATGTGGGAGGTGGGTGCTCAACTGCTTGAGCCACATCCACTACCCCAATTCATTTTTAATTGCTTTGAAAAGATCATTATCATAAACAACAACAGCAGCAACAAAATCAAATCTTCTGTCAGGAAGATGAAAGTAAGTGTTATGAACTGAGACTTCCATTAATTTTGGGAAGACTGAAAATGCAGTAACAGAGAAATTATAACAAGTACATGTCTCCTGTCCCTTTGATTATTTATCTTATTTTCAGACCTGCCATGTGGATTCAGGTACAGTAAAATACTCATATTGCAGAATACACATGCCAAGCACTCAGCATCACTGGCCCCTTTGGAAAAGAAAATGGTGGAAACATTCATCATATTTTATACAACTGTGACTTTTTGGCAACAACAAGCAGATGACTTATAACTTAATACAATAAAACAATTTTCTTTGTTTACACTTGTATGTTTTCCAATAGTGGTGGTCAGTTTACAGACTTTTCTATTATTTTTGAGCACAGAAAACAAGAGTGATGATTTTATCCATTCTGTTCTCCTTTTGATGTGTTCAATTAATATTATTAACAGAATATATGTCTGAGCACATATTCAAACTGTGAGCATCAGGCAATGGCAGACCCCAGATTTCTAATTTGTTAGAAATCAGTATTCAGGGCAGGGACATTGTAATTCTCTGCAAGAGATACAGACAGAAAATAATGTTTAGTTTACGCCATTTAGACATAAAGGAGATCACATCACATGCTAATTAAATTATTTCCAGGATCCAGATAGACCGCTTTTCTGCTAGTGTTTTTATTCAGAAAACTTAAAACAATATTAGAACTTTTTACTCCAGATTCCAGAAACTATATTTATTTTGAATCTAAGCAAATAGCTCAATCTTTATTGTCAATAAACATCCATTGTCCAATTTTCTCAAACTAAAATTTGAGGAAACAGATTTTTTCCCAATTTAATTTCTGACAGTTTCCTTCTTCTTTGATGAACACAGTGGAAAAAGATATTTTCCACTCACCTTTTGCCCCTACTATTCACCACACCAAATGTAGTAAGAAGAGTGGCGGTCTAATTCACAATCAATCTTATCTGAATCGACATTTAGCTTGATGCTCTGTGGGGCAGAATTGTAAATATCTGGTGATTTCTGACTTGAAATAAAATGGACTGAGAAACAGCAACCGACAAAACATTTTCAAAGACTGGTAAGTGTGAGAACTTGGCCAAATTTCAAAGCTGCTTTCATTTTGTCTTATGATCAAATGAGCAAAGATGCTCAAGTCGCAGCTATATGTGACTTACAGAAAGAAAGGAGTGAACCTAGCTATTCATTGCTTCTCTCTCTCCTAGCAGAGGTGAGCCATAAATCTGATGGTCAATGCAGCCCTCTCAGTGTTGGCAACTTGCCACATCAAAGATGCTCAGAGATGTGGGCTTGCTGCTTCTAATCACAGTAGATTGTAAGAGATGCTTTATCAGCCCTCAACTCTGAAACACTGTCATATAAGGCAATTTCTTGCAAGATCGCAGGAATATTTCTGTATCCTATTTCTTGCTGCACCGTAGGACCCAGAGCCAGCCTGGACCAGGCCGACACTGTGTCAGCAGGCTATAACTTGTCCATGGCATATACTGAGATACTACCCTGACCAGTTTTCTGTAAGGGATTCTGTGATCTCTTTTCCATAAGAACTTTGTAAAAGGAAGATGTGATTTCACTGCATGGTATGGAGGACAGAGCATGGGAAGAATATCAGCAGAAGAGAGTTCTACTCTGTGTTAACATTGCAACTTTGGAAGAACTAATTAGCTTGTCAAAGCCTTGGGATTTTCCCTACAATGGGAATAACCACAAACTTACACTGTAGTTCCCACAGAGTTACAGGGAAGGACATATGTCATCACTAGCATAAGTGAAGTACTTCATAAATTCCAAAGTAGTGTATTGATGCTAGCTGTGTTATTATTGCCTCAGTGAAGAAGGAAAATAGTTTCATTCCAGATAAAAGAACCATTTCTTCCTCTATGAGATTAGCAAAGACATTTAACCTGATTCCCTGATTTAGCAGACATTGCCAGTGGAATTCATAATATCCCTCCTCCTCTTCTTTCTCATTCTTACTACCGCAATCCTGAATTTGGTCAGAGTAGTCCTGTGCCCAGTTAAAAAACACCTGCCTCCTCAGGTTGTGGGTAGGGGTGTCTATGGACACTGATTCTGGCCAAAGGAATATAAGAAAAAGCCAAATGGGCAGAACTTCAGGGAAAACTGTTGATATGATGGCTTTTAAAAGGCATTTGTCATTAGCTCTTTCATCTCCCCACTTCCTCCTTTGTGTAACTTAGATGCAAAGCCATTAACGAAACAGCCATTTTGGGAAAACGGAAATGAAAGAAACAGATTAAAGACTGAGGATTGGAAAGTGAGAAGGAGCCTGGATTGCGGAAAGCATCGTGATGCTTCCATACAGCCTTGGGCAGCCTTGTGTGGTAAATAAACCGTTACTGCACTAAAGCGATGTGATTGGGTTTCTAATACCTGCAGCAGATTGCTATCCCAAACTGGCGTGGTGACTGCACTGTCCTCAACCCAGAAGCAGCAAAAATGGGGAATTTACAGTGTACAGCTCCCTTCCTCTGAGAGTGGGCTTGTCACCAGACTCTGCCTCCTCTTCACTCTTAAATATCTTTACTTAACTCTTTTCTGTACTGTGTCCAGATTTTAGTTATTCCAGCAGAGGTATTGGTATAGTATCTGATTCAGCAACTACCAGGAAAAGTATTCCCAACAGAGTTTAAAATTCTTCCTTCCTTCCTCCCTCTCTCCTTCCTTTCTTTCTTTCTTTCTTTCTTTCTTTCTTTCTTTCTTTCTTTCTTTCTTTCTTTATCTATCTATCTATCTATCGATGGCAGTTTGAGATTATTTATGAATCCCAAAAAGAAAATCATTATGTTTGTAAACTAATCTATTCCTCTGGGTGTGGGACATTAAATTCAGTTGAGATTTTGATTAGATTACCTGTTAAGATTGCTTTGAGGGTTTTGTTTTTGTTTTTGTTTTTGTTTTTGTTTTTTCAGGTGCCAGGGCCAGGGATTGAACCCAGGACCTGTTATGAGGGAAACTGGAGCTCAACCACTGAGCCACATTGGCTTTGCTGAGTTGGTTTTTCAATTGTTTTTCTTGTTGTTAGTTTTGTTTTTTTCAGGAGGTACCAGGAACTGAACCGGGGACCTCCCATGTGGGAGGCAGGCATTCAACCACTCAAGCCACATCCACTCCAGTGGGCTTTTTTAATTCAACCACATCAGTAAGTCTTGACTCAAGTTGAGTCCCCACCTCCTTGGTAGGTTTGATACAAACAGGCACTCATAGAGACAGACAGACACACAAAGGAGGGAACTTTGTCATTTTTTATCCTGCCATGTGCCAGAAAGGAGAAGGCTCAAACAGGTAAAGCCCTGGGGAGTGATGGACTATTTGCCTGATAGCTTACAGCTAGCTTTGGAAAGTAAACTGAGACTAGTATAGGAAGCCCTGAGAGACAAGCCCAGTGCCAGACTGCAGCTGAGATCGGGAAAAAGCTGGGCTCACAGAGCCTCAGGAGGCAAAGGAAGCCCAGAGGGGTAGGGGAAAGGCTGAAACCTGGCTGAGATGACCTGCCATCTTGCTTCAACACCTGGCAACTGACTTTGGTGAGATAGTACCTCTTATGGTACCTTGAAACTGACTTTGGTGAGAAAATACCTCTTATGGTACCTTTAGTTGGATTTTCCATGGCCTTGGGACTGTAAGCTTTTATCCCAGATAAATACCCTTTATAAGAGCCAACAGGTTTCTGGTACTTTGCATCAGCAGCCCTTTGGCTAATTACCTATCTATCTATCTATCTATCTACAGTCAGTTATGCTATAATACTTCTTTTGATATGTTAGGGATTGATCTAAAAATAATGCAGACCTCACATTATCTTATGTGCCATTTCATGAGCAAGAAATAGTAGATGAACCCATAAAACTGCACGCAGCTGCAGGGAGCCAGTACACACACATACACACCCTCAGGGTACACACGTGCATACACACACCCTCAAGGTGCACACATGCACACACACACCCTCAAGGTGCACACATGCGTGCACACACACCCTCAAGGTGCACACATACACACACACACCCTCAAGGTGCACACGTTTGCAAACACAAACCCTGAAGGTACACACATGCACACGCACCCTCAAGGTGCACACGTGCATACACACACCCTCAAGGTGCACACATGCACACACACACACCTCAAGGTGCACACGTGCACACACACACACCTCAAAATTGTACTAGCTACTCTACTTCATCACATGTCTTAGGAGTCACACACTTTTACACCTGGTGTCACAACTTTCCGTATGATTTTAGAGAACCTTCCTCCCACCATTTCCTAATAACTCACACACTGCAGCCCTCCTAAGTCCCACCTCCCCAAGCAAGCTACAAGTTTTATTAAGATAAAGTTCCATATTTATTGTAGACCCTGGGTATTTGTTAACCATGAACATGTGTAAAATTTTGCTCTTGTTCTTATTAGATTCCTATTTTCTGGTTCGTTTTTAATGTGCCACTGATTAATATTTTTAGTATTGTGCCCCTTACCCCATTTTCACCATGAGTTTTGTTTATTCCTTACATGACTCTGCTTAGTGTAGTGATTTTGTATCTTGTATTATAGTAGAACTGTATAGATTGGGATAGACACTAAAATCCCTATATAGAGGTGCATGTTATGGATGGCATAAAGGTGGGATATCTGTTGCACACATCATTTTGCAATTAAGAAAAAAGCACAATAGCAGTTTTACATTTTTATAAAACTGCATTGACTCAACTCCTTCAAACCTACACAGTTAGAAATATCCCTAATCCAGAACCTTTGTATATGTATTTTTTTCTTTAAAGAGTTGATAATTTGTAAGATAAATAATGGATGCATTAATGTTTCATGAATCAGTGTATATATGAAGATGATGCTACTGGGCATCATTTGGACTTGAAAACTTTACCTCTTGTCTGTAAAAATATCTATGGATAAATCTACATCTTTTTATTGATCCATAATTAAAAGAATACAGCATTGCTAAGACAAAATTGTGAACTTGAAAATTTTGTCTCCAGTACCCCGTGTTTTAGGCTCCTAGAATTGAATTCTGCTGTGAACCAGCCAAGTTACGCCTTCTTGGAAATTTCCTTACACTATAATCTATTATTTCTCAATTGCCTCTCTGCAGACCAGGGAGCTAAATTTAAGTTTCTCATGACATTTTTTTCACTTTTTCCCTCCTCAATTAAAATAGGTTTTAACACAACTACTCTTCCTTTTTTCTTTCCCTCGATTCTCTTTCTCACTCCTGATATGTGTGGAGGAGAAGACAGAACCCCTGTTTTTGAAATTGCTTAATTTGTACAACATTTTACAGACATTTGTACATCACTTTAATTAACATTCTGTAGAGTAGAAGTTGATTTTTGATAGACATCATTAATAGAAATATTTGCATTATATATTACAGTATTCAAAACACTTGAACATGCTATTTCTTGAGCCTCACTTCAAGACTGAAATATCTAGGTCATAATGCAATGAATTGAATAAAAATGAGGAAATGGAGGTCCAAGGAAGCCTAGAGCCTTCACGAAGGGAACTCAGAGGGTAAATGCTAAAACTAGGATTTGGAAAGTACCACCTGTGGCATTTGGCAACAGAGTTGCTTCTGAATCTTAGAAATAATGGTCCTTAATATTTCCCTTATAAAAACTTTCCCAATTACTAGATTGTTGGGTTTTGGAAAACTATTTTATTTATCAAAAGCTAGGTGGAAAAGAAAATTAAAGACAGAGAAGAAACAAGCCAGATTATACCATCTAGAAAAAGAAGTTGGTAAGAAACAGTAAGATCTTTCTATCCTATTCTTATTTGAACTCTGTCCTCAGCTAGTCACACAGTAGGCCCACTTTCTAAATGCCAGAAAGTTTGTACAGTAGGCAGGTGCCCTAGTCTCAGTTGGACTTGGAAAAAGAACTTTGAGAAGCTGGGGAAATGATGGAGTGGTTGATCCAAGAACCTTTTGTGGGGAATACACTTTGATTTAAATAAAATATGATACTTTGACTCTAGAGGAAGCCAGAAGAGAAAAGAAGCTGTGAAAGTGTAAAAGATGGCATCCTTGGGTCCGAGTCAGGCCCCTCTCACAGAGGCTACCGTAGCCTTGATACAGGTATTAGAAGGGATGCACACAGAGGCCAGGAGAGTACCACCAAAGGCTCCTCTTCCACATGGAAACATGGCAACAGGGCGAAGGACATTTTCCCCATTTTCTAACAATACAAGAAGAGCTTTATGATACTAAATATTCCCTTCTAAACTTGCCTACAAGCATACGTTTCCCTATGTTGGAAAGAATTAATGAAAAACTTTGATAATTGATACTTTCCTGCTAATACTAGGTCATTGGGTTATTATCACTACTTAGCAAATAATACTAAGAAAAAGAATAATTCTACTATAAACTTCAAGGCAAAAATTTTAATTCAGGACTATCAGATTCAAGTGTGTACATATGCATGCAAGCATTTTATATTCTTTTTTTTAAATGCTCTGACTTTATACTTTATTTATAGAACTTAAAAATGTTTTGACACAACCTTCATTATTTTGATTCTCAGTATCCACATTCATTCATTAACATTAGAAATTTTCCAACTTGTGGTTCTTATAGCTCATTCATTCACTAACATTAAAATGTTCTTTCAATAATATTAGAATTTTCCAGTTCGTGGTTCTTACAATTAATTCTAAAATGAATATCTATACAAGTAACTTTTTTCTCTGAGGTTGAATTACTTGTATATGCTAAATTCTTAGGGGAAACATTACTGGGTCAAAAAGTTTGAATATTTGTATGCCTCTTAATATTTCCAAATTACTTTCTAAAAAGTTATTCAAAATTTTTAATTGAAAATCTCCCCACAATTGCTACTAGATTTATTTTCCAACATTTGTTGAGTTAATAACATAATCTTATATGGTTTTTAATAATATTATGAATGTACTGAAAAAATTTTCAAGTAAATTCATCAATATTTTTCAATATTTTTAAATGATTGGTTGAGTTGTGGGATTATGTGCTCTTTACTTTCTTTATTCTATTACTTGTTTTTCCATTTGTATACATTATATGTGTATTTTATGTTTATAATCAAAGAATAAAATAATCCTGTTAAATTGTTTTCTGTTTTTACTAGTATTACATTATTTTTTCTATTTACTTTTCATTAAACTAAATACTATTGATTTCATCAAACTGCATATTGCCATAAATGGAGTAAAATAATTTTCTCAAACAACAAAAGAAAAGTAAAGAAAACAACCTGGGAAATATCTTCCAGCAATATAAATTTCTGATTTCCAGAGAATAATTCTTTTGTTCACGTATCTGAGGCAGATGCCTCCTTCAGTTTTATTTTTACAGAAAATACCTTTTGTCAGCAGATGTGCTTGTTTACTCCCAAGCTTATCATGCAAAGCAGCTTATCTTCTTGTAGAAATAGGCATATTCAGTTCACCACACCTTATAGAACAATGCCATTTCCTAATGTTCATCCCTAGAGGAGCAAGTTGAAGTAGATAATATTTTAAATCCCATGGAAACAAGAAAAATCATCCCAGTGAGCATGTATTATTTTCTTTCTAAGCAACATGCTTAGAGATTTGAACCCTCTAATCCTCATTGCATGGAATTTTAGTCCAAAGCACTTTTAGTGAAAATGCATGTTCTTAATTATCTATCTTGTCAATGTACCTACATTTTTCAGAATCATTGCAAGAAAAATTAAGGGAGAATCTGACCTCAGAGTCACTGATTTATTAGGTGTCTTTTGCTAACTCGCTTTCTATGTAATTTATATGTGAAGGAGAACACTAAACTAGCAATCACTATACTATACAGCATTTGGCGTGTATGGTCTACTAGACTGTGAGAATTTGGAGAACAAGAACCATAGCTTTTTAATTACCTGTTCCCACCACTTAGCACTGTGCCTGTCACAGCATGTGCCCCATGAATTACAACTGAATCATTGAAAAAGTGATGAGAGGAAGACAAATCCCACTGTACCACAGAAATCTGAAGAATTTCACCTCTGAGGGATTAGGAACCAAGCTTTTATGGCAATCTCTCTGTACATAGGTTTATGCTTTTTCATGACTTATTGAGTTTTTAGATTCTACTGCAATTCTACTCCCTGTTGCTGAAGTTTTTTCAAATATTATGAAGCTAGAGCATTATCTATATGATGGAGTTTTCCTTAATACTCTCACTTATAATCATGTCAAGCTTTTATTTAAATCAGTATAGCCCATTTGTGTGAGAGAGGTGAGTTTATCCCACACAACCATGGACAAGGGCAAACATTTGGTGTTTTTGCCAGTTGACAGTGAGACAGCATGTTCTAAGGTCAGCTTTTGAGAGCAATTCCTTACACCTCTGGAGGCCCAACTGCAAGGAAGGCACACTCACACAGGCTCCAGAAAACAGAGCCTTGTCCCCGTGCAAGGGAGAAGGGAGACAACATCACACGTGAAAAATGCACATCTGAGAGAAATGCAAGGAAGATCTGTCATTACATCTTACAGGCAATGGAAAATTATCAACCTTTTACAGTATCGATAATGCATAAAGAGCCCTTGAGCCATAATGAAAGCTCCTCAGACACCACAGGACCCTACTTTGTTTCGGCTGAGGGTCTGCTGGTCCTCTGCCAGGTAGGAGCATCTTGCCTGACACCGATGAAGAGTTCTCACTGAAAATTTATTAATAGATTTAAAAATACTTTTCATAAACATTGGCAAATCAATCATGCAAAATTTAAAGTCTCGGGAGGGGAATGCCCAGGTTCACCCAAATCAGGCAGAGTTGAGCGGGTCTCTCCATATCTTTTATCAACTGCCTAAAAAGGTGGATCCCTTATTAGAATTAGCATGTATTTTTAACTTCAGCAACCACTGTTACTGCCTCCCAACTCAATGCAGTTAGGGACAAGCTAGATTTTCTTGACTGATTTGTTACCAGTAAGATTATTTCAGTAAGTCAACCTATATTGATTGGTTCCACTATATAGTGGAAATAAGTATCTGCAATGGATACAGCACTGTAAATTTAGTTTCTGTTTACTTTTGCTTTTTTTTTTGGTGGTTGTTTTAAAGTTTTATATGACTATCAGGACTGATGTGAGCTCTCAGCCTAAGTTATAAGTTTAAAATGAGAGGAAATAAGAGGTAACATAGGCAGGCAAAAGTTACGTTGAAGTTTCACAAGCATTAGGAAAATAAATGCTAACTTATAAAACAGTGATAACAATAACAAATATACTATATTTTTCTACACAGTACTAAATAATATATGTCCCATTTATTTTACATAAAGCCATGTAATATACCGAAGACCACATATTCGTGTCACATTTTTAGATGCAATCGTTATGGGTTCAAAAATTTACATCTACCAGGAAACAGTTGGTACTTACTGAAATTTGAATTTGATTCTAGTTTTTCTGACTTTTGAGTCTATTTTTGCTCCATAAGATTTTTTTTTTCTAAAACATTACAAAAGTCTTAAAATATTTTCCCATCTCCTTTGCAACAATGTCTTGGGTTATCTTTTGCTGTGTAGCGCATGTACTTTGTCTCTTTCATTCATTATTATAACCTCTGATCATGGAACATCATATAACACAGTAGAGGCTTAAATGACATTGTCTGAAAAAAATGAATGAATTTCGCATCTTTGGCTGTTGATTTTTTATTATTGTTAGTGTTCATGAATGGTGATTTCAAGATATCTTTTGTAAGATATAGTTGACTTTTTCCCATAAACGAGATCTTTGAATGATTTAGTTTACTAGGGATCTTAAATGCATATGAGCAAAAGACATTTTTTGTTTTGTTTTGTTTTCATTAAGAAAATTGTAAGAATTTTCAAAAATAAGATATGATAAGAAACAAAGGTGGAGAAAAGCAAACTTTATTTAGATCACAAATGAATTTTTTGTAAACTCCTTACCTACTACAGGAATGGGAATTCCTTTGTTTCCATTTTAAAAGTTTTATTAGAATATATCATTCATACATGAACAAACATAAACATACATACATGAACATACATAAACAATAGGTATTTAGTAAAACTTACAAAACAAACATGCATGTCATCATACAGGGCTCACAAACATCACCCCACTACCAACACCATGCATTGTTGTGAAACAATTGTTACAAACTATGATATAGCATCCTCAAAATAGTGCTACTAACTATAGCCAATATCTTACATTGGGTGAATTTCCCCTGACCCAATCAAATATTAACACTCTGTATTATAATTACATCTTTGTTAAAGTTCATGAGAGAATGGTCTCATGTTTGTTCTGTTAACCACAGTCCATCTTCCACCACAAGATTCACTGTGTTATACAGTGGGAAAGGGAATTCTTAGCTTAAATTTTTTAAAAATTGCTTAGAAAGAAAGAAGTTATTCAAAATGCACATTTTTAAGTTACCCGTAAGTCCTAAAAGAGAACTATTCAAAGAGTTAGCTGAATATATTTTCTATTGCTTAATGCTAAATATTTTAGATTATATTAAATCTTTATGAAATATAATAGTATTTATTTGTTGAAATGTCTTTTAAAGAAGCAATACAACATCATCAGAGATTTCTGTTTCAAATTATATTTCCTCCAGAAATGTATATGTACCCATTTTTTCACCATTACATCAATTCAGATGCTATTAGTGTTAATCTCTTAAATTGGTAGAAGGAAGGGATATCTCATTTTCTTTTAAGGAAGGTTTCTTTGATGATTTCTTGAGCATGGTGTATTGATTGAAGTAACTTCTTCCTTTCTTTTTATTGTACAATATTTCTATTTTTGCTGGCTTTTTTGAGGGGGAGTGTTTGACTTATCAAATATAAGACCCAACATTTGGCATTACTCTCACAGATATTTAGTCTGATTTACATGTTTATTTTTACAATAATTATACATATATATACATCAAGAAGTACAAATGTAAATATGAAAATAATTGCACCCACATGATCCTATCATCTCATTCTAGGACTTTCTATTTAGATCCAGTGATTGTTAGTGCATTTATTGTGAATTTATAATACATATTAATATCTTTTGAGGCAAATTCACTTCATCCCCTTATTTTTCTCATCTTTCAGGGCTCTTTCCATACATTTGAATTTCGAGGTGGAACAAATAATTTTTAACATTTCCTACTAAGTCCCATTTTGATATGTAGTTAATTTTTATAAATTCAGTTATAAATGGTCTTATTTTTAAATAACTTGTTCTAGTCCTTTGTTCATGGTATATAGAAATACAATTAAATATTTATATAGATTTTTTTATGAAATGACTATCTCTTCAAAAATATATCTACGGGAGTTCCAGGAAGATGGCACCAGAGTAGGCAGGCAGGGCTCAACTGTCTCCCAAAAACAATGAAGAAAGAGTAAAAAGCTGTCTGAGGGATCTGCTTTGGGAGTCAGCAGACCAGGACAGGGCTGCACAACTCCCAGGAATGTGAGGGACAGAGAAATAAAGAACTCGAAACAACAAATGTGAGTTACTAAACCCTGTGGCAACCAGGAAGGGCCCCCATTCCCCACCCCCAAGACATTAAGCCTGGCACAGAAAGAAAAAAGAATGGAAAAAGTGGGATAGGGTCTCAGGGAAGTGAATGATAATGTGATACACACAAACATTAAGTGTTATTGGTGTCCCAGAAGGGGAAGAGACTGGAAAAGCAGCAGAATGAATATTTGAGGAAATAATGAAGGAAACCTTCTCGTCTCTTATGAAAGACATAAATATCAATATCCAAGAAAGACAATACACCCATACAGAATAATTTTGAACTGACCTACCCCAAGACACCTACTATTCAGAATGACAAATATCAGAGATAAAGAGAGGATTCTGAAAGCAGCAAGAGAAAAGCAATGCATCAGATATAAGGGGACCTCAATAAGATTAAGTGCTGACCTCTCATCAGAAACCATGGAGGTGAGAAGAAAGTGGTATGATATATTTAAGGTACTGAAAGAGAAAAACCGCCAGCCAAGAATTCTGTATCTTGCAAAACTGTACTTCAAAAATGAGAATGAGATTAAAGTCTTCATAGACAAACAAAAACTGAGAGAATATGTTACCAAAAGACCAGAATTACAAGAGATACTAAAGAGAGTGCTGCAACCTGAAAGGAAAAACAAGGGTGAGAGATTTGGAGAAGAGTATAGAAGATTATTAAGAAGGGTAAATTAAAGCATAAAAAGACAG
>JAQZBX010017244.1:0-35758 GCA_029593785.1 Cabassous unicinctus | reverse complement strand
TTTTGTATTTTCATTGAAATTTTTATTTATAATATTACCCAGTTCACCATCTATTGTCTCCTAGACAACATTCCCAAGACAGGAATGTTTTTCAACTGTGATATTAGGAAGGCTTTTAGTCACTCCTAGAAATAGGTATTTTTCCCCAGGATGACAAGTGTGTAACAACATATTTATGTGTTTTCGTTGGCTTCCAGGAAGCTCAGAGCCAGATTCTGTATTCAATCTTTTTAAATAAAGTTTATTATGGTAGAAGTTACACACAGTAAAATTCACCCATATTAGTGTGCACGTCTATGAGTTTGGTCAAATTCATAGTCATGTAACCACAACACATTAAAGATGTAGAACAGCTCCATCACGTTAAAATGATCCCTTATTCTATTTGTAATCAACTCTCCCTCATTCCCAAGCCCTGGCAACCACTGGGCTGTTTATGATCCAACTGTTTTTGCTCATCCAGAATGCTATATAAATGGAACCATACTGTGTGAAGTCTTTTACACCTGCTTCTTTCAATAGCATAATGTGTTTGAGATTTGTCCAAATGAAGATATACAGTTTACTTATCTACTCACCAGTTTAAAGATATTTAAGTTGTTTCCAATTTTTATTTATTATAAATAAAATTGCTGTAATTATTTGTGTACAGGTTTTTGTGTGGACATAAGGCTTTATTTCATTTGGGTAAGTGCCTATGAGTGGGATCGCTGAATTGAAAGAAGGGTGTATGCTTAACTGTATAAAACACTGTCAAAATGTTTTCCAAAGAAGTTGTGCCATTTTGCATTCCCACAGTGATACATGAGCATTCCATTTGTTTGGGCCTGATATATTGTTTAATTTCCATATATTGTGAATTATATTTATCTCCCTCTGTTATTGATTTATAGCTTTATTCCATTGTAGTTGGAGAATATATATTGTATAATTTCAATATTTTTAATTTCTTGAGACAATTTGTGAACCAAAATATGGTCTATCTGTGAGAATGGTTCATGGGCACTGAAGAAGAATGTCTATTGTTTGCATCGGGTGCAGTTTTCAGTATTTCTGTTAGTTGTAGTTGGTTAGGTGTATCATTCAAGTCCTGTACTTATTTATTGATATTCTGATTAGGTATTCTATCCATTATTGAGAGTGGTATGTTAGAGTTTCCTACCATTAAGTTAGAAATATCAATTTCTCCCTTCAAATCTGTCAGTATTTGCTTAATATATTTTGGGGCTCTGCAATTAGGTGCAAAGATATTTATAATTATTGCATCTTCCTCCTGAATTGCCCCCTCTATCAGTACATAAAGACCCACTTTGTCCCTTGTAATTGTTTTTGGCATAAAGTCTATTTACTGAGATATTAGTATAGCTACCTCAGCTCTCCTTTTGTTACTACTTGCATGACATATTTTTTCAATCCGTTCCAATCCACTTGTAACTTTTAATTTAAGGGCAGTGTCTTACAGAGAGCACGGTGTTGGGTCATGACTTTTTATCCATTCTGACAATCTCTGCCTTTTGACTGGAGAGTTTAATCTATTTCCATTTAAAGCACTAGTGATATTACAGCACTTTCTTCTGCCATTTTGCTCTTTAGCATTTTTAAGTCTTACAACTTTTTGTGCCTAACTTCCATTAAAGCCTAATTTTATATTTAGTTCCTTTGTTATGTTGTACCATATTGAATTCCTTCTCATTTCTATCTGGATATATTTTTATCTATTTTCCCCATGTGGTTACCATAGGGTTAAAATTTAACATCCTAAATACATAACAATTACATTTTGTTTGATACCATCTTAACTTCAATAAGATCCACATATATTTTTCCTATACTTGTCTGTCACCCAACCATTTTTTTATTTGTTACCACTTATACGTTTGTATTTGTATGTCTAATATCCAATGTGTATCTTAATTATTATGTGTTTGCATCTTATCACCTGTAGGAAATAAGAAATGGAGTTACATATAAAAAATACAATACAATAAATGTGGCATTTATAATTAGCCATATAGTTATCTTTAACAGAGATGTTTATTTCTTTATGCTGCTTTGAACAATTTTTGAGTATCTTGTTATTTCAGTCTGAAGAAATCTCTCGTAAGGCAGATCTAGTGGTAATGTACTCTTTTGGCGTTTGTTTTTCTGGGAATGCCTTAATCTCTCCCTTGTTTATGAAAGTCATACTCACTGGATATAAAATTCTTGGCTGGCAGTAGTTTTTATTGTTGTTTGTTTTGTTGTTGTTGTTTTGTTTTCAGGAGGCCCCAGTGAACAAACCCAGGACCTCCCATGTGGTATGCAGGCACTCAGTCACTTGAGCCACATCCACTCTCCATGGTAGTTGTTTTACTTCAGCAAGTCAAGTATTTCAACCCACTGTTTTCCTGACTCCATGGTTTCTCATGAGAAATTAGCACTCAATCTTATAGGGACTCCCTTATATGTAATATGTTGGTATTCTCTTGAAATTTCAGAACTCTCCCCTTGCCCTTTTGCATTTGATAGTGTAATCAATATATGATGGTGTATGTTTTTCTTCTTGTTTATCCTTTTTGTGTACTTTGAACTTCTTGGATGTGCATATTCAAGTATTTTGTATTTTGTTGTTTGAGATGTTTTCTATACCTTATAAAGGTCTACATTCTATCTTATAAACCTGCCAAGAACCAGAATTATTCTGTCAGATGACGAGAGAGATGTGGCCCAATAAACCCAAAGCCAAGATGATGGCCAGCCAACAACAGAATTGTGAAAGACAAGAAACAAAGCTGAGCCCTTCTAAATCATGTAGCTCACTGCTCACCAGTGTGCTAACTGAACACGAAAGGGCAAGGCCAGGCACAATCAGTCAGGCCTGCTGTGACAGCTTAGAGATTTTTGTGGATTCCAGAGAAGACCATTTACTTGAAGCTAATTCATTCTTGTTGGTGTGGAACTCTTTGATTGGATTGGATTCAGTAGAGAGGACTTTGGATTGTTTCAAATAGCTCTAACCCAGTGTGGGTCTTGATTCTCTTCCTGGAGTCTTTTATAAATGGAGGACTGAAAGCAGAGTCACATAGAAGAAAAGCCTCAGAGACAGAAGGAGAGGTCTCAGAGCCTGGAGGCCGGAATCAGCAGAGCACACAGGCACAGGATGAGGCCCCCAAGAGGATAGGCCCATGAAGCAGCTCAAAGCTGAAGGGAGAAGTCCTGAAGGAGAGGGGAGAGATGAGTGGACAGGCATTTTTCCCTGCCATGTGCTTATTCATCCACATCTGAACTTGGTGAGAAAGCATCTTTAAATGATGCTGCCATGTGTCTCATTACCTACAGTTGAAACTTGATGAGATTGCATCTGTTGATATTGTGTTATTTGGACACTTACAGGGCCTCAGATATGTAAGCTTTTAAAAAAAAATACTTTAATAAAACCACAAAAAATAATAAACAAAAGGCAGCTGTGGCAGTTAGAGATTATTTTATGAATCTCAAAAAAAGGAAAGATTATGTTTTATAAACTAATCTATTCCTCTGGATGTGATATCCTTTGATTGAAATAAATTCAGTTGTAGGATCTTTGATTGGATTACCTGTTAAGATTGCTGTAGGGCTTTTGATTCAACTATGTCAGTGAGGCAGGACTCAGGGTGTGGTTCAGCGCCATTGCTGGGTCTGATACAAATGGACACTCCCTCAGACAGACACAGGAAGAGAGAGCTCTGCTGTTTTAATCCTGCCATGTGATGTGGCTAAAACAGCTGAGGCCCCAGGGAGAGATGAGCCATTTGCCTGATAGCTTACAGCTAAATTGAGAAGAGAGCAGAACAGCTGGCACTGATCTGTGAGGCACAGAATAAACAAGCCCTATGCCATGAAAGAGAGTACTACAGGATCACAGAAGGATGAGGCATAAAGAGCTGGGCCCACAGAGTTCAAGAGGAAACGGTGAGCCTAGAGGGGAAGACTGAAACATGGGCAGAGAACGGTGGATATCGGGCTTCACCATGTGGCAACATGCCAGGATCAACAGTAGCTGAGTTTGGTGAGAAACCATCTCTGACAATGCTTCAGGTTGGACTTTTCATGGCTTTGGAACTGTAAGCTTTTACCCCCAAAAATCCCTCTATAAAAGCCAACAGATTTCTGGTACTTTGCATCGGCATCCCTTTGGCAAACCAAGACAGCAGCTCAGCAAATTATGAAAGAATTTCTTTAAAAGATCCTGTCCTGTCACATTTTCCCCACTTAATACCCAAAGCAAATTCACCTGCATTTCTAGTGTTCCAAAAGATTAACAAATGAGCATAAATTATCAAATGACATGACCAAGGTCTCCTTATTAATGAAGAAATGCTTAATCATATTCATGTCTTATAAAACTAAATCCCCTATTCTTTTTCTGATCTTTGGCATTGATATAGGACCTCCTTTGCCTTTGCTACAAATATATTACAATATTATTAACTATAGTCTTGAAGTTTCATTGGTTTATTTTTCCCATAACCACCGTACTTTTACACCTTTTGGTAAAAAACATTCTTGTATTTGTATTATTAATCCCAATCCTTATCCACCACTGAAATCACTATATTATACAGTCCTGATATTATCTTCTAGCTGTCTTTCAAATAACATTGAGTGTAAAAGTTATAACCTAATAAATTTCAAATATAAAAAGCAACGCATTTCTGTTATATTGCCTTAGCAGCCCTTAGCAAACTAAAACACCTGCCCATATCAACAAAAACAACCAATAAACATGACAGCAATAAAAATGTTTATGATTTTTAGTCACTGTGATTTGTAGGTGGTTTATTACACAGCAATAGCTACGTAATATGCCATCCTATTTTAAATAGCTATACAATCTTACTCCAGCAAAATATGCCCCCTTTTCTTTATTTTTCTTCATAGCAAAATGGCATAGAACATATTTTACTTATGTGTGAGTCTGTTTACTCTCTCAACAATTAAAAGGAGTGATCTTTGTGTCTGACACATAGTATGTGCTCAGTAAATATTTTGAAAAGGCAGAGAAGAGAAGGGGAGCAGCTGGTGCAGTAAGGACACACTGACCTTCAGCTGGGGGAGGAGGTTTGTGTTCGAGGCTGAAGCACTGTGAGAGGATAGTTGTAATGTTGCTGACAGTAATAATCTGCCACATCTTCAGCCTGGAGCCCACTGATGGTGAGCTTGAAATCTGTTCCAGACCCACTGCCACTGAATCGGTCGGGGACCCCAGATGCACGGGTGGATGCATAATAGATGAGCAGTTTAGGAGCCTGTCCTGCTTTCTGCTGGTACCAGGCTAAGTAGTTCTTCTGGTTGGAACTGGATAAAATATTCTGGCTGGACTTGCAGTTGATAGTGGCATTCTCTCCTGGAGACACAGATAAGGAGCTTGGAGACTGGGTCATCACAATGTCCCCACTGGCAACTGAAAACAAGAAAAGACCATGATGAAATATTGCATAGAAAATAAATTATTATATATTTATTTAAAAGTTGGGATTTCTTAGGTATCATAACTAATCAGACCTGTTTTAGATGAAGAGATTTGTTCACTCTACATGTTAAAATCATTTTTCCAACTTTATAAGGATATTGATCTTGTAAACCTCTCACCTGAGACCCAGAGCACCAGGCAGATGATAAGTTGGGACAGTGACATCATCTTGCTCACCCGTCTGCTGCACTCAGGCCCCATTGCCAAGGAAACCGCATTAATAGAACTCTGAGCAGTCAGCCTTATATCCTAATAGTCTATGCAAAGCATCAAAGCGTATGAAAGAAAACATGCCTGTGCAATGGGTTGTGAAGACACAGAATAGAAGCATCTAAAAATATCACAACAAGAATCAACTTTATGACAAAGGCCCACAATTTAATTTGACTATAATTTTAAAGCTTTATTTAGCAAAATTTTTAATTTAAAATATTTCTGTTATCAACTGTATTTTTAAACCATCTGCAATAATTTTGAAAACATAAAGTAATTTTTCCAGAGTGTATAACTTCAAAATATAATTGAAACAAAATGTCATGAATTTATATGGGATGTATTTATATCAGTGTATAATATGAG
This sequence comes from Cabassous unicinctus, assembly GCA_029593785.1. Taxonomy (NCBI): domain Eukaryota; kingdom Metazoa; phylum Chordata; class Mammalia; order Cingulata; family Chlamyphoridae; genus Cabassous; species Cabassous unicinctus. The sequence goes on along the minus strand of JAQZBX010017244.1, from coordinate 29,688 downwards.
GATGTATGCCACAGATTTATATCTCTGACTTAGCCTCTCTTCTGAATCACAAATATATACATAAAGTTCCTTTGAGATATCTAAAAGAAACAATATGTTCAAAACCAGACTTCTGATATCTCCTTATAAACAGACACTACTCTGAAAATGAGTCACCAGATAACTACCAGTCACCCTTGACATGGTCCTTTAAGTCAATCAGTCTCTCAAATCACAATTTAATTCATTCCAAAGTCCTTTGTCAATACTAGACTTGTCAGATGTCACAGTGCCTCCTGGATGCAATAGGAGAAATAACTTCTTCTAACAAATCCTGACAAAGTATGTTTTACTTCATTTTGGCCAGTTTTTTTTTTTAATTACAAATTTACACAAATAGCCTTATCATGAACTCTTATGGGCATAAGATATTAAGTTATGATCAAATCAAACAGAACCCCTGATCTCCCAAACCTTTTCTTTTGGGAGAGTTACAGGTAATAAACATACAAATCAGATAAGCTTCATCTCCAAACCTGATCCCTCTGTGATATCCTTTCCTGGAGCAATGTCATGAGTAAGGGTAAATGGGGCACTGTTTGTCCTGGTTTATCATCCTTCACCAGGAAAATACATAGAGAAAGAGATCAGTTCAGGTCAGGTACATACTGCTATAGAAAACAAAATTCTTCCTCTTTCAGAATTTCATCTTTTGCTGCAGAGGAACATCTCTAGTCCTCCCAAGTATTTCCCTTGAGGTGGAGCATCCTAAGCATGTATTTTTTAATGTTTAATTACTAAGTTACTTTTTCTATAGTTCATCTGCTTATGAAATCATTATCTTAGTTGAAGTCCCCTTTATCAGGAATTCAGGAATTGTTTCCACAAAGAAGCACATCCACGAGGAAGGCATTCCTACTCGGGCAAATGCCCACAGTTTTCTTGTTCTACCACATACTTCGGCTTACACAGTGAAAATATATTCTACAGTTTTTCACTCATTGCCCTAATATTCACCTGATCTCCCATGAAGTTATTCATTATATGTACACACATTCTCAAGTTTATTAACAATTTGATTCTATTCCCTAACATTGCTAAATTTACCACTTCCAAAGTGTAGAATCATATTTTCACCCTTATGATCATTCAAAATTTTCAGATTCTCATGAATGACAGGATGAAAAAGTAAGCTATGAAAAAGAAAGTACCTGGATTGGGGAGTTCATATAAAATGTGGAGGACAGGAATATCCTCTTTAACAAGGGTACAAATGAGCTGATGTCTGAATGATTAAGGAAATTGGCCATGCAAAGTTCAGGAAATAGAGCTCTTCAGAAAATGAAATATACAGTACACAGAAGACAGGTCTTGACACATTCAATTAGGACAAAGGAAACAGTGTGTAGATTTCTAAGTGCAAGAATCCATGGGACAATGAAAACTAATTCATGTTTTTTCCAAATATTTACTATGGCATATTATGCCTTAACACCACAAGGAAAGGGAAATGTGGATGCCATAATCATTTCTATATTAAGTGGGAATTTAGCTCCTATATCTTCCCCAAGTCTGAAATTATATAATGATTTTTAAAAATAAGACTGTCCAAGCAGTATGCAGTGTCAAAGACACAATTGGGGCCAATCACTATTTGGTAAATAATTCAGTATGCAGAATTTTAAGAGAATTTCTGACCCCTAATATATGCCAGTTCTTTAAACGTAGGTTCTGCTGAGAAGAATTTTTTCAGATGTAATTAAATCAATTCCAGGAGATTAACAAAGATGTCCTGGGGTAATCACACAAGCCCTTGATCTGGGTGTAGAGGTGAGAGACAGTGATGTCAGAAATGTTCAAAATAGGAGAAAGATTCAACAAGAGGAAAATTCTCTTTTGTTGAATTCGGAATGGAGGGGGAAATAGCAAAGAATGAGGACAGCCTGTAAGAGCTGACAGCTTACAGCTAATAAGGAAACAAAGATCTCAAAACTGAAGGAACTGATTCTTCCACTACTATGTATGATTGGAAAAGGACACCAAATTCCGCATCCCACAAAAAACATAGCCCAAATTGATTTTAACCTTTCAAAACACCAAAAAGAGAATTCACCTTTGTCAGGTCTTCTGATCTATGGAAGTGTAAGCTAATATGAAAGTTATTTTGGTAATTTTTTATGCAGCAATAGGAAACAAATATATTTAAAAATCAAACACATGTTAAAAGGCAGGTCTGAAATCCAGATAGAGAAAGTCATCTTCCCACTTTGCTTATGGCAAGATGATGCTGAAACCTCTCTCTCCTCATGTGAGGTGATTTGCTTTCTGCCCATTTTCTCCCACAAAAATTACCTAAATGTATTCATGGACACAAGGTCAAAGATGAATACTGCTATAGGAAAATACAAGTAAGAACAGAATTAGCTTTGAAGATCATCATTGGTCTGTGTTCAGACTCCTAGCTTCAAGAAATGTGAGACAATACATTTTTGTTGGCTTTAAGCTGCTCAGTTTGTAGAATTTTGTTACAGCACTCCTAGGAATTATGGCACCCACTGAGTAGCCATGTGGCCACTTTGCGTATGTAGGAAACCAAAAAAACAAAGGCCCAGGCAAAATTTGCTGGCACAACAAGAATTGGTCGGACAGCAGCATCACAGACTTCACTTATCACCATTTGAGACCAGGAAGACTTAGCTGTGCCAAGATGAAAATGAAAAGGACCAGAAAAAGTAAAGTACATAATTTCTGGTCGCTGTCAGACTTATTCTCTGATATAATTAAAGGACTCTCTACCTGCAGCAGTTGGCATTGTTTATGGATTCCAAAAATAGATATTGGATTATGTTTGTAAACTGGTCTGTTCCTCTGTTCATATCAAATTGTTTTAGATTCAGCAGTTTCACTTTTACTTGAATAAATTATGATTAAGTCTCTGATTGGGCCATGTCAGTAAGACATTGAAACCTTGCCCACCAACGGGGCAGAAATGATACAACAAAGGAGCGAGTCAGAGTTTTCATGCTGGAGCTCTGGGAAGTAAACACACAGGAGAGGAACACAGAGGAAAATAGACAGCTCCATAAACACAGCAGAGACCCTTGGAATAGAGAGGACCTGATCATCTACAGTTGAAATTGTGGAGAGAACAGAGCAGCCGAGCCTGGGAAGAAACAAACCCTAGGGAGAGAGATGAGCCTTATACCAGTCTACAGCTAAGACTAGAAGAAGCTGGGACCACTGAGACTGAAGAGGAAGGCTGTACCGTCACAGAGACCAGGAGCCATCTTGCTCCAACACGTGGCAACAGACTTTGGTGAGGGAAGTAATTGACTATGGCCTTGTGACTGTAAGCTTCTACCCCAATAAATCCCTTTATAAAAACCAACTGATTTCTGGTATTTTGCATCAGCAGCCTTTTGGCTGACTGATACACTGTCCTTCATAGATCTCATAAACTAAGACCATGACAGAAACTCATTGCAAAACAAATTTAAAAAAAGAAAATAAGGAAAGATCTTTAAAATCACCCTGGTTTATTTTAATGCAACTATTTATATTGACATTTTATTGGAAATTAAAATATTTGTGCCAAATGCTAAACTAGAAAGGACACATGAACAACTGACATAAACCAGTAGAGTTTCTGGCAAGCCTAAAGGGATATAGTTACCCTACACAAGAATGAACTAAACCAGAGATTGTGAATGACAACAGTCATATAATCAACAAGGATGGTCACTTTTTCACATAAAAATACATATGAGAATCAGGGGGGAATCTTGTTAAAAATATGAAACCTATTTGGCATTCAAGTCAAACTGGTCAGAATTCCCAGAGTTTGGAATCTGTATTTTAGCAAGGTCCCATACTTTTCTTTGTAGCCTGCCTCAGCAGTCAGTGATTTGGAATCAACAATGCATCAAGCAAGCAGTTGCAGTAACATGCAGAATGACGCTAAAATCTACTTCACATTGTTTTTACTAGGAATTAATAAGATATGTAAATCATATCAGAAATTATAATCATTATCTATTATTATCCAAATATAAATGTAATGACACTCCTGGCTAAGAAGTGAAAAATGTGAATTTGATTTAGAAAATAAGAATCATGGGGATTGTTGGAAGATGGTTACAGACGTACATGCAGAGCTCAACCCTCTCACAAAAACAATGAAGAAAGAGCCAAAAGCTGTCTGAAGGACCTGCATTGGAGATCAGCAGACCAAGACAGTGAGACACAGAGAATCAAAGAAGTTGAAACAACAAACACGAGTTACCAAGCAGCTGTGGCAGCCACGAAGGGCTCACTCACCCCCTCCAAGATATTAAAGTGAGGTAAAACACCTGGCTCATTGCCAGGAATACATTACATTACAATAATAACGTAAAATATTATTTACATTTATAAATGTCTGTTGCTATGCTATCTATTTTTTTTATAATTGATTATATTGCATCTAACATGGCCTTGCATTCTCTTTCAAAATTGATAATTTCTTTCAATCTATTTTTCTTTTTATTATACACTTTTACAATAAAGGACTTTTAAACAGCTAAAAAAAAGCCATTGATTATACACTATGGGTAGATCATATGGTATGTGAAAATATCTCAATAAAACGGCTTAATACACAAATAAATAATTGTGCAAGAATAGCCAGAAATAGCAGCTATGTACAGCAGAGAAATCAGACATTGAGAAGTGAGGAATTTTCTTCTTTGTTTGTTGTTTTTGTTTATTATTATTATTGAAATAATGAAAATGCTTTAATAATGATTGAAGAGATAAACACACAGTTATGTGATTATACCAAATACCATTGATTGTACACTTTGCATAAATCGTATGCTTTATTAATGTTTATCAATAAAATTGATTTGTTAAAAAAATGAATCAAAGACCTGAGTATAAGTGCCAGCACTACCAAACTCCTAGAATAAAACATAGGGAAACAGCTTCAGGACCTTGTGTAATGCAATGGTTTTTTAGACTTTACATTCAAAGCACAAACAACAAAAGAAAATATAGTTAAATGGGACCCCATCAAAGTTAAAAATATTCATGCCTCAAAGGACGTTATCATTAAAGTAAAATGGCAAACTGCACAATAGGAGAAAATTCTTGGGAACCACACATCTCTTAAAGGTTTAATATCCAGAGTATATAAATATATCCTTCAACTTAATAAAAAGACATCTCATATAAAAAATGAGCAATAGTCTTGAATTGACATCTCTTCAAAAAGATATACAAATGGCCAGAAAGCACAAGAAAAGATGCTGAACACCTTTCGCTATCACGGAAATGCAAAACAAAACAAAAATGAGATACTTATTTACAACCATTAGAATTGCTGCTTTTAGAAAAAAAGGTGGAAAATTACAAATGTTGGCTAATATGCAGAGAAAACAAACACTCATGCATTGCTGGTGGCAGTGAAAAATAGTGCAGACACTGTGGAAGACAGTTCGCTGATTCCTCAGAAAGATAAGTATATAATTACCACAGCAATCCCACTACAAAATCCACTACACTAGGGATAAACCCAAAAGAATTGAAAGACAGGTCTCAAACAGATCTTTGCACACCAATGTTCGTAGCAGCTTTATTGAGAATTGCCACAGGATGGAAACAGCTCAAGTGTCCCTCAATCAATGAACGGGTCAAAAAAATACAATACATACATACAATGGAATATTAATCAGCCTTAAAAATGAAGTTCTGCTATGTGCAGCAACATGGACAAACCTTGAGGACATTATGTAAAATGAAACAAGCCAGACACAAAAAGATAAATATTGTACTATCTCACTGATATGAAGTCATCAGAATAAGAAAACTCATAGATCAAACTCTGGAATATAGATTACCAGGGGAAAGGGTGTACATAGGGAAAGGAAACTTAAGGCTTAAAATCAACAGGTTTCCTATTTGAGATGATGGAAATGATTTGGTAATGGTTATGGTAGCACAGCATTGTAAACGTAATTAACAGCACTGAAATATATATGCTAACATGGTTAATAGGGAAAATGTTAGGTTATCTAAATTGCAACAGAGGGAAAAAAGTATAAAATATGGAATGGCACTACACAGACCTTGAACCCTGAGTTACAGCATGGACAGGAGTTAATACAATTATTAAAATTGGTTTCATAAATTGTAACAAATATTTCACCCCAATTCAAGAAAGTAATAACAATGTAGTGTGTAAGAATCCGTTTTTGTGCAAGGTAATTCTGTAAACTCACAATATATTTAATAAAGAAAACTTGTTCAAAGTCATTCAATTATGTATAGGACAAGCACACAAAAAATTACCTGAGAATGCCCTTCTTTATTTCTTTCATACATACATCATCTACCTTGAATTTTCATTTATAAAGCTTTCTGTCATAAATGTCTATATCCATTAACACTAATGCTCCTCAGAACAAATCTCATGTCATTCATTGGTTATTGACATTATTTTAACCCCCATATACAGAAGAGTACCTGGTATATAGTAGTTTCTCAATAAGTTTTTGCTTAATAAATGGATGAATGAAAAATAAAGAAAGAAAGCAAGCATCAACTCAATACAGTCTCTTTACAAAAATAATTTAACCATAAGTGATACCCTAATAAGGGTGATTTTTTGGCAACTCCAAAAATTATTTTAATTTTCAATAGAAGTGTAAAGAGTTTAGTAAATCCAGAAATATTATGGGGAACGAATTTTTGATGAAAATCTCATGCTGTCAAATGTGTCAATTTTTTAATTGGTCAGGAATTCTGTATGCTAACAATAGAAACCAACTGGATTTAGCCTACAGAAAATTAAAAGACAATGCAAATTGTCCTGAATGACATTGCAAAGACAGAATCAAGCCATTATATATCTTACCATAATTTACGAAATTGTGCAGAAGAGATTATAAACTATAATATACACTTCGTGGCAATGCTCCAAAATGTCTTCATCAGTTGTAACAAATGTACCATACTAATGAAGGACGTTATTAATATGGAAAAATGTGGGAGGGTTAGAAGCAGGGCATATGGATATCCCCTATATTTTTTATGTAACATTTATGTAATCTAATTATTTTTAAAAAAGTATATTTAAAAAAAAGATATTTCCTCAAGTAATTCTCAGAAAATCCCTGTGGGAAGGTGCTTTTTCAATGTTTCAAAAATAAATATATATTCAATGACTTCTAAAAAAAGACAATGTATATCATGTAGTTAACAGATTTTGTTGAAAATTGGGAGAGCATGGCATAGAAAATGTACTAGGAGTTAAATGGCATAAATGCAGTTGAGGACAAATTACAGAATGAGATTTTATGTGTTCCCACAGCCACGTTGGATAGATGGTGGATAATGCTGCCTGTACCACAAATGCTAGACTTTGGTCATGGAATTTTGGATATTGGAGGTCTCTCTTGCTACCATCATGGGGTAATTTTCTGTTTGCCAACATTTCAGTCACTCTAGTTAAGAATTACAAAATGTCCTTATTTGTTCTTTTCATAAACGGTTCATCATTAACATATTTTTGTCCCTAGCAACTATCATTGGGTTGTTAAAAAAAAATTATATTGTGTGTACTTTGGCAGCACATACACTAAAATTGGAATGATACAGAGAAAATTAGCATGGCCCCTGCACAAGGATGACACACAAATTCATGAAGTCTTCCATATTTTTTTGCATTAATGCCAAAGATGTGCTCTCTTGATAATGAAGGTATGTGGAAAAACTTGTGCCAACTATATGCTATGGACCATAACTGTTGATAACAGTGATGTATTACCTCACAATCTGTAAGAAATATTCCACCAAGATGTGGTGTATTGGTGAAGGGGTGTTGTATAAGAATTCTTCACATGTGCATGATTGTCTTGTAAATTCATAAATTTTGTAATAAAATATATATTAAAAAAATAATAGGATGGGTTGGGGGAAAAATTCACCAAATGTAAGATATGGACTATAGTTAGTAGTAATATTTTGACAATTCCTTTGCTTAGTTTGTAACAAATATTTCACAACATTGGAAGGTGTTGGTGGTGGGATGATGTATGGGACCCCTGTAGACTTTATGCATGTTTGCTTTGTAAGTTCATAACTTTTACTATACAATTATTTTTATACAAGTTCATGTATGAATGATATACTTTTAATTTTTTTTTTAAAAATTAATTATATCCATTTTAGTATGTTAGATGAATCAAAACAATAGGTGCCAACTGACCCCATAATCAAAAATTAAGTAGGAAAAGAGGAGCTTATAAGACTTTAATCACCACCCTGTGCCTTAAAAATTTCATCTTCATCCTCCCTTTTTCATTGAAGAAACATTCCCCAGCCATCTCCCTGGATCAGGCTTGATGATTTAAGCCTCAAAAATGGAGACATTTCTAGAGTTTGAAGCGTTAGGATTATCATGCCAAAGAGTAGCTAAAAGCTTGTGTCACCCTTGAAGATCTTTAGGCTACTGATCTACTGTGTTCCAGATAAAAGAAAAATTGCAAACTTGGTGATTTTCCTCCAGAGTGATATGCCTATTCAGAATGCACTATAAGACATAAATGGGACATGAATAAATCTTAAAGCAGCAAATATCTGTCCACACATGACAGTCAGAGCCTGTATATTTTGTTTGATAGTTTTCTTCTGTCCCCAAGTTGAACCTCATCTCTGGATCAATCCCTGTATAATTTACTCATCAACTTTAAGATGGAATAAATCACAACTTCTCATTGTAACCTTCCTTGACCAACTATGATAAATCCATTGCAAATTGCCCACAAATTTCCATCCCTCATTATATCAATGCATTTTGCAATGAGACTTTTCAACCTCTCCTATGATGAAGTAAGGGTTAATTCTCCTCTTCTTGATTATAAACTGGCCTCGGGAATTGCCTTGATCCAAACAATTAGGCAGATGGCACATTGTGCCAATACTCAGTGAAGACTTCAGGAAAATTTAAGGGCTTTTATTTCTAATTTTTGGAGCCTTAAAATACCCATCAGAAGTTAGGGGGTGGATGTGGCTCAAATGGTTGGCCGTTTGTCTCCCTTATGAAGGGACCTGGGTTCAATTCCAGAAATCTCCTGGTAAAAATAAAGAAAAATATAGAAGGCTTGCAGGCTGCCAGGCCCTATTGAGCGGGTGTGCCTCCAGGCCCTGTGCGCGGGTGGGCTGTCAGTGCCCACAACCGGTGTGCCATCAGGACCGCTGAGCCATGTAGCAAGATGATGATGTAACAAGGGAAAGCCAAGATCAGAAACACAGAAAAGCCAGGAACTAAGGTGGCGCAGGTGGTAGAAGCCTGTCTCACACATCGGAGTTTCCCAGAATCTAATCCTGGTGAAGAAAGGAGGAGAAAGATGAGAAGAGAGGGCAGAAAAGAGAAATAGGGAACTGAGCAGTGAATGGACACAAAAAAACCAGCAAAAACGGGGCGGGTGGGTGGGCAGGGGGCATAAAAATGGATAAAAGTAAATAAAATAAAAATAAATAAATAAAAAAGTTAGCATTAGTCTGCCAGGTGTTAAAAGACATGTGATCCAGTCAAGCCACCCCCTAGCAGATGGCCAGCTAACAGATATAAAGGAAATTAAAGATATTTGAGCCTAGAGCACTAGTCCTCATTGGACCTGCCGCATAACTGTAAAGCAAGAGCAAGTCCAGCCAAATCAGTGGTCTGCTCATATTAACAGACTCTACAGCTGGCCAAATAAATGCAACAAGTTAAGGTTTATGCTATTGAGTTTGGGGCATGGTATATTATATGGTATTAGCTAACTGATATATTAGACTCTTTTAAATTGCTATCCATTTTATCCCATCAAGCTCTTCCTCTTGATCTGATTTATTTTTGTTCCTATCCCTTACAAAATGGCTTAGTAAATATTTTACATATCCCGGTTTTAATTAATTGTCTCTCCAGCTAGAATGATAGTAGTGATCTTTGCACTTGACACAGAGTAATCACTCAATAAATATTCCTTGGGTAAATGAATGACATGGATTTCTTAATATCAATAATTTTTAAAATGTCTCTCATTACTAGCAGAAGAGAGCAGTTATGTGTGTCAGAGTGTTTGGCATATTCTCCTCAGGTTTGATGAGATATTTAGTGAATGTAAATTTCATCCACCAATGTATTTATGAAGCCATTGCAGAAATAATACTAGAATGTCTGGAGTTTTTCCACTTTTATATTGAGATTAGTGGAGTAATTAAAAGTTATCTAAAGTGTTTAAGTTACACAGACTTTAGCACCATGAATTCTTTCAGTGTCAAAGGAATGTTTAGAGAGAAAGTGGGAAGATGATGAAAAAGTTCAGGAAAAAAGTTTTCACATATTTCTAGAGGGATAAACTAAAGAATTAGAGAATTGCTTTTGCAAGAATGAGAATGGCTGAAAGTGATGGAGAGAAGAAAAAGGGCATTACAAAAAGAGGCAGTCTTTCAGATATTCTATTAATATTTGAACATAGCCTTTTCCCATCTTTTCCCATTTGCTAGACTATTTAATTGCCCATACTGTGAAATTATTCAGCTTTTACAATGAGCTATTCTTAACTTGCAGTGTTAAAATATTGAAACAGAGAAAACTGTCAAAATCAAGGCATCATCCAGCAATGTTTTCTTCCAAATAACCAGCTGCCTTCCATCTTGGACAACTTTGTCACATGAAAAGGCATATGACAGCAGTTGCTTGTCTCTCCTTTCTCTTCTGGATTTCATTTCTTGCAGATTCTTGCCGTCATGACTTTCTCTTTCTTTGTCTGAATTTCATTCTCTTATAAAAGACTCCAGTAACAGGTTTAAGCCCCATCCTCGGCCACACATTAAATGAAGAATGGATTAACTTTAAGATGATACTTTACTGGGGTCCATAACGCTTCAAAACATGAAATATACATATGTTCTTCTTTCCATTTTTTTTTATTTTATATAAATGAAACATACAATATTTAGCAATGATGTAAAGAATGAACATCTGTAAGTGTCATTTCAAACATATGGGAATATGATGAAATAAATAAAGTCAGATACTATGACAATGTACAAAACATTGAACTTCTGGTAAGTTTTATGGTTCAACCATTTCATAGAAGAGCTATAGAAATAGGGTGACAAGAATATGAAGCATGGTGGAAAATTTTACATCAAAACTAAGATCAATTCATTTCATTTAATCAGCATCATCCCCTATAAAATAAGCATTCTTCAATGATCATAGGTATTCAAGGAATTCACAATTATTATTTGATGGTTTGATATTTATTTTATGCTCCCTGGTGTAACAGAGTTAGACTCATTTATAGTTTCCCTATGCATGGCTCTTTGCCCCCTTTTATTTGATCCTATAATTAGTACTATACTTGCTAAATATATGTCCCAGGGACTAAATCTTTGGTCAGTTCATATGGTAGTTGATCCCTGAATCTCTGCAGAGTTGCAACACCTCCTCTCCAGGTCATTGGAGTTTCCTAGAACAACTAACACAGAGAAGATGATGGACAATGCCCATCCAAAGGAATAGAGTGTCTGCAACCACAAGCAAGGTAGTTCCATCCATCTGATTCATGGGATCTAAGCCCCCTTTCAATTAGAAACAGTGGGCATCACCCAGAATTCTTAAGATTGGGGAAGGAACAATGGACTAAAGTAGTCTTCTTATTATTCTATTATAGACATTATGATTCCACAATGGAAAAACTTTTTTATCATTGATATAAAGGCAGTAGCCAACAAAAGTTCTGTGGGGAGCGAAAAGGAAGAATAGGTTTAATATGGGGGCATTTTTTGGGACATTGGAATGTTCCTGTATGACATTGCAATGATGGATACAGACCATTATATGTTTTGTCATAACCTACAAAATTGTGTGGGACAGAGTATAAACTATAGTCCACAGTTACTAGCAAAGCTTCAATATGTGTTCAACAACTGTAACAAATATACCACACTAATGAAGGATGTTGATAATGTGGGAAAGTGTGGGGCATATGAGAATCCCCTATATTTTTAGTGTAACATTTATGCAATCTAAAACTTCTTTAAAAATTAAAAAAATTAAATATATGAAATGAAAATACTTATCTAAAGAGAAGAAAAGAAGGTATAGTAACAAATCACCTTCTATGACACTGATAAAAAAGGGTTGGCTGGTAAACAGCATCCATCAAAACAAACAATAAAGAAGGAAGATGATCTTTCATGGGGGAAGTTTTGAACATGAAGAATAAAGATTTAATATTGGGTAGGTCCAGAGTTGGAGGATTATGGGAGAGAAGGAAGAAAATTGAAGGAATAAGGAAAGAAGATGGCACATTTTTCAACACTAAGGAGTCACACTGAAGGTGAAAATCAATACATCAGGGTATAAAACTTACTGGATTCTTTTCCAGAGGGAAAGAAAAATTTATTGGGCCCGTCTGTGATGTACCCATGCAAAACACGCAGGATTCTATGGTACAATCCCCTAAAAGATATGTCTTCTCAGAGAGATTAAATAAGCAAAGTCCAGCTCTGTGTGAGGAGGATGCAGGTGGTACTTCATGACTCACTGACCTACAGTCCTGGAAGAGGTTTGTGTTAGAGGCTGAAGCACTGTGGGAGGAGAGTTATCATGTTGCTGACAGTAATAATCTCTTACATCTTCAGTCTGGAACCTGCTGATGGTGAGAGTGAAATCTGTCCAAGATCCACTGCCACCGAATCAGTCAGGGACCCCAGATGCCTGGTTGAATGCATCATAGATGAGCAGTTTAGATGCCTGCCCTGGTTTCTGTTGGTACCAGTTTAAGGAGCTGCTAACACTCTGGCTGGACTTGCAATTCAGGGTGGCAGTCTCTCCTGGAGATGCTGCCATGGAGCCTGGAGACTGGGTCATCACGATGTCTCCACTGGCATCTACAATCAGAAAAGAACATAGATTACATATTGAATGCCAAATATATAAAATACATTTCCAAATGTAGGTTTTCTTATTTATCATATATAATCATATCTGTTTTAGATGAAATGGTTTGTTCGCTCTGCATGTCAAAACCATTCTGCAAATTTGTAAAGGTATTACTCTTCTAAATCTCTCACCTGAGGTCCAGAGCACCAGGAAGGTCAGGAGTTGGGATGGTAATATGATCATGCGAACCTGTCTAGTGCCCTCAGGCCACATCTTAAGAGAAACTGCATTAATATAGTTCTGAGTAGGCAAAGACCCCGAGGAGCCTATGCAAAACATCAGAGAGTATTAAGGCAAATATGCTTGTGTAGTGAAGACAAACAATGAATGTTTATGTCAGTCTATTGTTAATTTTAAGTTCATATTTGAAGTTCCTCTTGAACATCTCAAAAGCAGCTCCATATATCCAAAACCAGACCTCTGTATTTCCCTGAAAAAAAATACTATCTCTAGAAATGAGACACTAGATATTTATAAGTCACACTTAGGGTAAAATATTATTAATAAGGGAGAGGAGAAAACGGGGAGGGCACTAACTTTTAAGTCCATCAGTTTCTAAAATCACAAATGAAGTGATTAGCAATCTGAAATGTATCACCTCCACATTGTGATAATAGGTAAAATACCTTCCTCTCCCAAAGTTCTTCATTTATTCCTACCCAAAATCAATGATATTTTTAGAGTTATGCAAATAACAATATCTTGAATACTTCTAGGCATACAACATTAAGTTATGAACAAATAAATCAGAACCTAAGACTTCATAACGGTTTCATTTTGCCGGCATGGGCAGACAATAAACAACTAACATTTCTTCAGCCACTCTTATCCTGCTTCTCTGAGATTTCCTTCCCTGAAGTAATTCCATTATGTGGGACAGGTGGTGCAATGTGCAATCAGATCCATTTCATTCATCAACCCTATCCATGAATAAATCCAGAGGAAAAGAGAAAATTTGGGGGAGTGTAAAAATTTTATAGATAAGAAAATTCTTTGTCATAATTCTAACTTTTCCTGCAAATAAATCTCCCTAATGCCTCTAAGAAGTTTCCTTTAATGTGGGGAGTCCTAAAGAATGTATTGTTCCAATTCTATTTAATAAGTTCATTTTTCTATAATTATCTCCTTAAGAGTCCCTTCCCTTAAGAGAGGGTCCACTTAACAGGCATTTAGGTATCGGTTGGCACAGACTCCCATCATCCTGGAAGGCTTTCCTACTCCATTAGCAATCCACCATATTCTTGGTCCACCACATATATGGGCTTAGAAGACGCCAATATATTCTTAAGATTTTTTGTCATCCTTCATGTTTTTTCCTGTTCTTCCATGATATTACATTTAATATACATAAATAAGTTACTTATTTAACTTAAATTTCTACTTCCTAATTGAATGGTCTTCTGCTTCAATGAAATAGACTTTCCTTCCCATAAATACAAATGTTCAAAAATTTGAGATTGTCATGGATGACATGATGAAACTGGATATGTCACACAGAGTGACTGGGTTGGAGGGGCCAACATAAAACAAGGGGTAAAGAAATGTGTTCTTTAGAGTGGTGATAGGTGACATCATGCATGAATAAAGGAGGGAATTGAGGTGCAAAGCTCAGGGAAGAGCAGTTCAAAAAATGAATAGGACTTGGGAAAAAAACATCTTGGATGTTTAAGAAAGACTAATGAAACAATGTGCAAAAGCAGACAGGGGCCTGATGCTAAGGAAAGAGTAATTGGAAGTATTTGGAATTTTTTTATTATTTTTTAAGAAGCTTTTGATTACATAAATGTTACATCAAAAATATAGGGGGTTCTCATATAATCCCCCCTTCCCACCCACACTTTACAACATTAACCACATCTTTCATTAATGTGTTACATTTGTTACAATTGATGAACACATATTGAAGTATCACACTAACCAAAGATTATAGTTTATATTATAGGATATCAGGGGTGGGATGATATGCAGGATCATGCCTCTATGGAATATGAAAGTCTTCATATTGTCATAGTGTGCCATATCAGTGGGTGGAGACTCACAAAATAAGCAAAAAATATAATAAAATCCCATCCTAGAAAGACCTGCTATATTCTCAGTTAGAGGGGCAAGAATCTCTTGAGAACAAAGTCAGTGCCTAATAAAACAAAACAGACCAATATGTCAAAGCCCTCTGTATTATTGCATGCAACTCTAAAGCTTATTCTTCAAAATTGAAACTTAGTGGTTACCATAGGTTCCAGGCGGTGGGGGAGGGAAGAATAGAATAGATGGAACATAGGGTATTTTTCAGGTATTAGGATTGTCTTCATGATCTTTCAATGACAGATACAAGTCATTTTAAATTTTGTCAAAACCCATAAAAGTGAATGGGCAAAATATATACCATAATGTAAAACATTGACAATGGTTAGTAGCAATGCTTCAATATTTGTGCATCAATTGTAACAAATGCACCACGCAAATGTAAAATGTTATTAATGGGGGAGAGTGGGAGAGTGGGAGGGGTTTGGTTATGGGAATCCCCTTTATTTTCTATGTGAATTTTAGATAACCTAAAGCTTCTTTGAAGATAAAGTGACAAAAATAAGAAACTGGGGGAACATATAGAAGAAATTATCACTGTACATAAACTATAACAGATCTTACAGTGATGAAAGACATGATGAAAAATTTAATTTTATTATTATTTTATTTTTAATTTGATTTTATTTATTTTTAATTATTATTATTTTATTTTCTTACTATTTTTATTTATTTTTTGGCTTTGATTTTGGGGAGGTTTTGGATCACAGAAGGGTCACAACTATGGCAGAGGAAGATCACTGGTGCAGGGTGTAAATGATGGTAGCATGTTTGGGGAGGGGTATACCTGGGGCATGCCTCTATGGCATAGGAATATGTTCATATGGTCATGGGGCATTGTCTCGGGGGTGGAGACCCACACAATAACCAAAAGAATATTGAATTTCCATCCTGGGAAGTTCTGCTACATTCTCCAATAGAATAGCAAGAATCCCCTGAGTACTTGGGCAGTGCCTAGTGAAGGAGAACAGACCATTACACCAGGCCCTTGATATTGATGATTGTATTTATGAACACTGTTCTTATGAAATTGAAACTTGGCTAAGTATTATATATTGCCTAAGAGTTACCTCCTGAAAACCTCCTTGTTGCTTAAATGTGGCCTTTTTAAGCCAAAGTCAGCATATAAAGAGATTACATTCCCCTCAATTGTGGAACATGATTCCTGGGGATGAGCATCCCTAGCATGAAAGGATTATTACCAAGCACCGACTAGTGATGATTCTGGAAAAAGTCTGGCCAAAAGGAGGAAACATTAAATACAAATGAGGTTTTATGGCTAAGAGAATTCAAATTGAGTTTGAAGTTTATTCCAGAGGTTACGCTTATGTATGCTTCAGCAGGATCTCACTGACCCACCACAGTAAATAGTGACTCAAACAGTAGGGCTCTTGAGGGCTCTAGAGACATCTAGACAATATAAGAAGTGAGGCAGGGCAGAAGATCTCAGGAATTCAGCACCCTGTCAATGGGGCTTACTTTGGAATATATGCTCCCCAATATAACAGAGTTAACTTATTTATAATTTCCACAAACATGTCTCTTATGCCCCTTTTATTTGAACCTATAATTAGCACTATATTTGTTGAGTATCTGTCTCAGATTCTTAAATCTTCAGTCTGTTAATATGTCAGTTGAACTCTGAATTTCAGGAAAGTTGCAACACTTACTCACCAGTTCATTTGGACTCACCCAGAATAATCAGCAAAATGATGATGATGGACAACGTCCATCCAAAAATCAGAGAGCATCTACAACTACAAGCAAGAAAATTCCATCCATCTGCCCCATGGGATCTAAGCCCTCTCTCAATCTGAGACAGGGTGGGCATCACCATTCCCAAACTCCAAAATCCTCAAGATTGGACTATGGACTAAATGAATTTATGATTATTCTAGCAATGGGAAAACTTGTGTCATTGATATAAAGGCAATGGCCATGAGAGGTTCTGAGGATAGGGAGTGTGGAGAATAAGTACAATATGGTCTTATTTTGGGGACATTGGAATTGTCCTGCATGACATTACAATAATGAATTCAGGCTATTATGCATTTTATGAAACCATATAAAATTGACAAGGGCAAAGTGTAAACTAAAAAGTTTGGAGTTTAGATTAAGTGATGTGAGAATCCATGGAGCAATAAATTAAGCATTAAAAATTAATTCTTGTTTTTTGGTGGCAAAGAAAGGGAAGGTGTGAACTCCATTCTCATTTCAATGTCACCTGGGAAACTCGTTCTTCTACCTTCTCCTTTATCAAAATCATATAATGATTTTAAAAAGTGAAAATATCCGTACACTCTCTAGTGCCAAAGTACAAATTGGGATTCAGTCAAACTCTGGTAAATGAAAAAAAAAAAAAAGAGATATTGTAGTATGTAGAATACTAAAAAAGATCTGAAATTCCTGCTTCCTGGCAAGGATCAGGGTGAGAGTATTTTTAACACCTTAATGGAGTTTTGTGGAGTTAAAAGATACAATGATGTTGGCTGGCTATTCCTAAATACTCAACATACATGTACAAAAGAAAGGGATGAGTGGACAGCCTCAAATTGGCAACTTAGCTGCTCTATGAATGATGTGAAAGTTTCTATGTATGCTCTGAAAGAAAATCTTGTTTCAAGCAGTTGCAGACCTGAATCTCTGAAAACCAGATTCAGTTTCTCATTGTGCGTGTAGCAGAGTTACAAGAGAAACTAAAATCTCAACTTTGCAATGTTTCTGTTGTTCAAGTGAGGTCATTGATTGGAAAGAATTGGTACCCTGAGGATTGGGATGGAGACATATCTGTTGAGGATGATCAAGTTGGGATATTGAGTCCCTAAATTCTGCTAGATTAACCTCCAATGGTCTGCCCTGAGGCACTGTCACCCTTGCATCATCCAACCTCCAGCCTGCTCCAAGCAGTACATACCTCATTCCTGCCCAGAGGAGAGCACCACCCAACCTCAAGCCTGCATTACCCAATATCCAGCCTGCTCCAATGCATTTGACTTCCTCACTGCCCTGAAGAAACCATCACCCAAACTCCATCCTTCCCTGAGGAGTCTGACATCCAACACCCACCTGAAGATTTTAATCCTGTCTCTCCAGGTGAAACTGCAAGCTTATGACCTGAAGTAAATGGCTTGCAAGACACTTCTTATGCTTCTCCTAATCTACCCTCACAACCCTTCTTCTTTTCCAGACCTATAACTAGACTAAAGTCCCAACAAGTCCCCAAAGGTTAGTACAAAGTGCAACCCATTAAGTTCAATAAACTCTAAAAGAACTTTATGACTTTTCCATTTTATATAGAAATAAATCAGAGGAATATATATGGGAATGGATATTAAGTATATGGGTTAATGGTGGAAGGAATACAAAGTTGGATCAGGCTGAATTTATTGATGTGGACACATTAAACAAAGATTCTGAATTCAGTTTTGTAGTTTGAGGAGTTAGAAAGGGCTCTAACTTTTTGTTATGTTGACTGGTTGTAACATGGACCAAAAGATTACCTGCAATGCCTGACACCAAGATGCCCAATTTGCCCTGGAATACTGTGGATGAGGGGATGCAAAGATTTAGAGAGACTGGAATGCTAGAATGGATTCACCAATTAAGACCTGCCCACCCAACACAGGAATGTCCAGAGGACACCAACTTTTACCAGGATTGTGAGAAATAAATTTGTCAGACTAACTCCATCTTCCCTAAAGTGCTCTGTGGTTGCACTTCTCCGTAGGTTAGATATTACTGTATGAAATGCTGCCACACACCTAGAATCCTTAAACACTATGGGATGATTGGATTCCAGGCTGGCAGAAGCCAAGGAGCAGCCCTTAATCACCAAAGACAAGGTGAGTCTGGCTACCACAATGAAAGGCAGACTCAAATTAGCAATCAAAAAAGTCTGAGCCACATAGAGCTACGGCAATTGATAATAGATCATGGAGTACCTAGTAGTAAAATAAATGGGCAGTCTACTAAATTCCTACTTGATTTGTATAAACAGAAGAGTTCTAGGTCGAGTGAACAAATCCCTTACTTGAATTACAGATACAGAGAATCATGGACACTTAATCTATTCCCAGATTTGAGGAAGTACACAGGCCCAGAGCTTCTTGAATGAGAGGAGGGCCTGGTCCCCTTGGGAAAGAATCCTGTTACATTGTCAAAAATGTATGCTGTTATTCTTCTTCCCAGCTTTCCACAAAGAGACCTATGGCATTTTACCAGGGTAACTCTGCATTGGGAAAAAGGAAATGATCAGGCATGTCATGGTTAATATTAGACTCTAGCTCAGAAATGACATTAATTCCAGGAGACTCAAAACATCACTGTGGTCAGAGTAGGGGCTTATGGAGGTCAGGTGATTGATGGAGTTTTAGCTCAGGTCTGTCTCACAGTGAGTCCCTTGGGTCCCTGGACCCATTCTGTGTTTACTTTCCCAGTTCTTGAATGTATAATTGAAACAGACATACTCAGTAACAGACAGAATCCCCAAATTGAATGCATGACTTGTGGAGTGAGGGCTGTTAACGAAGGAAACACCATATGGAAACTCTAGAACTGTCCCTACCTAGCAAAATAGTAAATTAAAAGGAATACTAGATTCCTGGATGGATTACAGAGATTAGTGCCACAATCAAGGATCTGAAGGGTGCAGGGATGGTTATTCCCACCACATCCCCATTCAACTCTCCTATTTGGCCTCTGCAGAAATTAGATGAATCTTGGAGGATGACAGTAGAAGACTATCATAAAATTAACCAGTGACTCCAACTGCAGTCACCATTACAGATGTGATACCATTGCTTGCGAAAATAAACACATCCCTTGTTACCTGGTAGGCAACTCTTGGTCTGACCAATGTTTTTTTTTCTAAATTTCCAATATTAGGGACCGACATAAGCAGTTTTCTTTCCGTTGGAAAGGCCAGCGATAATACATTCACTGTCCTGTCTCAGGTGTATATCAGGTCTCCAGCAGAATGTCATAATATTGTCCATAGGGACCTTAATTGTCTCTCCTTCCACAAGACATCACACTAGTCCATTATATTGATTATATCATGCTGATTGGACAGAATGAGCAAGAAGTGGCAATTATTCTTGACTTATTGTTAAGGAATTTATATGCAAGAGTATGGGAGATAAATCCAACAAAAATACAGGAGCCTTTCACCTTGATGAAATTTCTAGGTATCCCCAGGTGTGGGGCATATTGAGATATTCCTTCAAAGTAAAGCAAAAGCTGGTTACATCTGGCACTTCCTATGACCAAAAAGAGGCACAATGCTTAGTTAGTCCCTTCAGGTTATGGAGAATACACACTCCTCATTTGGATATGCTATGCCAGCCCATTTACCAAGTGACCAGAAAAGCTGCTAGTTTTGAGTGGGGTTCAGAAGAAGAGGAGGCTCTACAACAGGTCCAGTCTGCTGTGCAAGCTGCACTGCCACTTGGGCCATATGATTCAGCAGATACAATGGTGCTGGAAGTGTCAGTGGCAAATAGAGATGCCATCTGCAGTCTTTGGCCGGCCCCTATAGGAAAATCACAACCTAGACCCTTAGGATTATGGAGCAAAGCCCTGCCATTCTCTGCAGATAACTACTCTCCTTTTGAGAAACAGCTTTGCTTTTGGCCTGCTACTGGGTCTTAGAAGACACTGAATGATTAAACATGGGCCACCAAGTTACCATGAGACCTGAGTTGCCTATCATGAGATGAGCGAGTATTGTCTGACTCACCAAACCACAATGTTGGGTGTACAGAACAGCACTCCATCATAATGTGGAAGTGGTATATATTGAGATAGGGCTTGAATGGGTCCTAGAGCCACAAGTAAATTACATAAGGAAGTGTCCCAAATGCCAATGGTCACCACTCATGCCAAGGTACCTTCACTTTCCCAGCCTATACCTATGGCCCCTTAGGGAGATTCTTAAAATCAGTTGACTGAAGAAGAGAAAACTCAGGCTTGGTTTGTAGATGGCTCTGCATGATATGCAGGAACTACCGAAAGTGGACAGCTCCAGAAGAACACCCCCTTTGAGGGATATCTCTGAAGGACAGTGAGTGGTGAGGGCAAATCCTCCAAGTGGGCAGAACTTGGAGCCGTGCACCCAGTTGTTCATTTTGCTTAGAAGGGAAAATGGCCATAGGTGTATTTATACGCCAAGTCCTGTGGTGTTGTCAATGGTTTGGCTGCATGGTCAGAGACTTGGAAATAACATGATCGTTAAATCGGTGACAAAGAGTTCTGGGGAAGAGTATGTGGATAGACCTTTCTGAACGGCAAAAAACATGAATATATTTGTGTCCCATGTGAATGCTCACTAGAGGGTGACTTCAGCAGAGGAAGATTTTAATAATCAAGTGGATAAGATGACCTGCTCTGTGGCTAGCACTCACCCTTTGTTCCCAGCCACTCCTGTCTTTTTCCAATGAACTAAGTGACAATGGTGGTAGGGATAAAGGTTATGCGTGGGTTCAGGATCATGGGCCTCCCCTCACCTAGGCAACTTGGAGACAACCACTGCTGAGTGCCCACTCTGACCGCAGCAGAGATCCACACACAGCTCCCAATATGATACCATTCCCCAAGATAATGAGCCTGCTACGTGGTGGCAGCCTGAATACATTGGAACACTTCCACCGTGGAAGGGACAGCAATATGCTCTGACTGGATTAGACACATACTCTGGATTTAGTTTTGCCTTCCCTGCATGCAATGCTTCTTCCAAAACTACCGTCTGTGGACTTACCGAATTTCTTATCCATTGCCATGGTATTCCACACAACATTGTTTCTGATCAAGGAACCCACTTCACAGCAAATGATGTGCAGGAATGAGCAAGTGCTCATGCAATTCACTGGCCTTACCATGTTTCCTATCATCCTGAAGCAGCTAGATTGATTGAAGGGTGGAATTGCCCTTTGAAGACTCAATTATGGTGCCAGTAATGTGGCAATGTCTTGCAGGACTGAGACAATGTTCTCCAGGAGGCTGTGCATGCTCTAAATCAGCATCCACCCTATGCTGCTGTTTCTCCCACAACGAGGATTCATGGGTCCAGGAATCTAGGGGTGGAAATGGCAGTGGCATCACTCATTATTACTCCTAGTGATCCATTAGGAAAAGTTTTGCTTCCTGTGCCTGCAACCTTAAGCTCTGCTGGTCTACATGTCTTATGAACAAAACTAGGAGTACTTTCACCAGGGAACACAACAATGATTCTATTGAACTGGAAGTTACAACTGTCACCTAGCCACTTTAGGCTCCTCATGCCTCTGAATCAACAGGCAAAGAAGGGAATTACTGTACTAGCTGAAATGATTGACACTGTCAAGGGAAATAGGACTACACCTACACAATGGAGGTAAGGAAGAGTTTTCCTGGAATACAGGAGCTCCCCTAGGGTGTCTCTTAGTACTACCATGCCCTGTAATTAAAGCAATGGAAAATAAAAACAACCCAATCCAAGCAGGGCTAAGCATAGCCAAGAATCTACAGTAATGAAAGATTGGGTCACCCCAACAAACAAAAAAACAAAGCCAGCTGACTTGCTTGCTGTGTGTAAAGGAGACAAGAAATGGGTAGTAGAAGAAGATAGTGATAAATACAAACTTCAACCACATGACCAGTTACAGAAGAGGACTGTAATGATCAGGAATATTACTTCCTTGTTTTGTTATGAGTATGTTTGTATATATTTTCATAAAAAGGAATATCTTTGATTTCTTCTCTAACCTTTTCCCTTTTCATATGACATAAATTGTAATTATTTCTTATAGTATTTAAGGAAGTCAAGTTTAAGAGTGACTATTATCCAAGGATTTGCATCCTATTCTGTAGGAAATTAGTACATTTCTGGTTGTATGCAGGACAGTTAATATTGTTACATTGAAATATGTGTGTGTGTGTATGTGTGTGTGTGAGTGTGTGTCTGTTATTACCTCCTTCTACATTCTTTTGATTTACTTTGTTATTCTATGGCTAGCTATTTTACTTTAACACTGAATTTCTTTACATTTTATGTCTGTTCTTTATCAGTAAAGGCAATACATTTTCATTTGAGAAACTCTAGGACCATATCTCATAGATTTTTTTTTTAAGATTAAGTTTATTTATTTATTCCCCTTCCCAATTGTGTTGCGCTCCCTGTCTGCTCTCTGTGTGTTCTTCTATGTCCGCTTGTCTTCTCTTTAGGTGGCACTGGAAACTGATCTTGGGACCTTCTGGAGTGGGAGAGAGGTGCTCAATCTCTTGTGCCACCTCAACTCCCTGGTCTGCTGTGTCTCTTATTATCTCCCTCTGTATCTCTTTTTGTTGCATCATCTTGCAGCACCAGCTCTCCGCTCAGGCCAGCTTGCTGTGTGGACCAGCTTGCCTCTCATCAGGAAGCCCCGGAAACAGAACTGTGGGCCTCCTATATGGGTAGATGGGAGCCCAGTCGCTTGAATCACATCTGTTTCCCCCATAGATTTTGATATGTACCAATTTCCTTGTTTACTTCTAAAAAAAATCTAATGCATTGTAACTTCATTTCTTTCATTTTTAGCTTTCTGGATAATGTGTATATTTTTCCCAAGTCAACAATTTTTAGTTGGCTATTTGTGTTTAATTTCTACTTTTATTGCATCGTGCGTAAAAGAATTTTACGAAAATGATTTCTACTTGGCACAATGTTTTGATGTTTTATTTTTTACCTAGTTCATGGACAAATGACATAAATATTCTATGTATAGATACTTTAGAAAATTGTATTTTCTCTGTTATTTGGGGCATACACACAAATATCCATTCCTACATAAAAACATATCAGAGTAATTTGAGACCTATGCCTCCTTCTCTTTTTCTATTGAGGTTGTTTTGGAGATTAGAAAGAATCTATTTGAAACTTGTATTCCATAATTCCAGAACCCAAATAGAAATATTCTCTGTCACGTTATTAGATGTCCCTTTTTATGTAACCACACTTCAGAAGGTGTCAGATAATCTTTAACAAATTGATGCCAGTTGAAAGCCATTATATCACAGTATAATTATTTCTGTGGAGCCACTCTGACAAGAAATAATGATGGAGCTGGGAAGGAAAAGAAGGGTAGATTTTTCAAGGTATTTTTTTAAATGCCTTGGTCCAATCTTCTATATCCATACTTATTTGTGTCTAATTAATATGTTTGTAATTGAGAAAATCATATTAAAGTCTACAGAACAATTGATATTTTCCCAAGGTCTTATGGTATCTATAATAAAATTTTATTTTCTTTAAATGTTTTGAAGAAATGTGACTCAGTACAAAAGTTCATTATGATTAATTATTCTTGGGGAATTTTATCTTTTACCCCTAATTAAAACGACCTGATCCATGGGCATTGAGTTCAAAATGTAAAGAAAGAAAAGATGTAATGGAAATCCCATTTCCTAACTGCATCCTCACATATCATAAGAGCATCTTGACCTCCCCTTTTGAAGAATCACCCCTCTCTGCTCTATTGCAGTCAGGTGAGGATGTCATCAGGCCCACCCTCTCTTAACCTGGACCCAAGCCCAGTGAAGCAAACCTCCCTGCTTGCAACCTGAATCTCGAGATGGGAGACACAGAGACTGAAATCATTTCAGTCTTTCTAAACACAGTGACCTGACCAGAATGTTCATGCTACAAGAACATTTGAGGGTGAGGGTGAACATAAACTAGAGGCTTGTAGGAACTGCCCATGACATCCGTGAGTCCAGAAGGAATTGAAACATCCCAGCCTTCCCCCCCACATACCCCTACCACAGCCTCTCCTTCAGCATAGCTTCCCTGAGTCCCAGAGGACACACCACTCCTCTTGGCCCAAGCACCCTGTAGCTCCTGTCCCTAAGAAATTTGGAAATAAAAAAATGAAGTCCTTTGCTCCCGTAGTCTCCAGAAGATATTCACAAAATAAACCATCTGATAAAAAATAAATTTCGCACAGTATGTCCTCTTCAGTCTTATAGTTAGTCATTTTGCTGTATGTCATTGAACATATCTGACTTTATCCCTTGAAATGGTTTGTTCTCTAATTCTACTCTTCTCATATTACATATTGTTGTGCCTTTCTCTCAATTGGCAGTTGTCTGACACACCTTTATTCATTATTGGTTCCAGCTATTTCATGTATTTATTTTAAATGAATTTCTTATAAATTGTATAAAGCTAGATGAGTGTGTTTTATCCACTCTTCTTTGTCTTTCCATTGTGAAAAAATTGCCATTTACATTGGCAAATTGTAACCAAATAACTAAAATATGATGCAATTCCAACATCTTAGAAGCACATGTCAAAGATTCGTTAATAACAGAATCAGCCCATAACAAACCTGTTTCAAAGTGATAAACACACCCACACCCACACACAAACATCTCTATCAAGACTGGAAAGAGATTAATAAATGAGACACAGAACTGGTTATTGACCTAAGGAGCAACAAAACCATAAGCATTGAGGTTATCTTTCCTACCAGACTAAAATGATTGATCATTTTCATGGTATCAATTCTCTTTAACTTAACATTTAACTTAATGGAATCTGGGCTATCATCAATAGTAAAGATAACTCAAACTAGCTTCATTCCCCTAAAGAATCAAATGATCTTTGAAATTACATTGAGTCATCATTTTTATTTATTTTCAGGTTTTTGGATTATTTATTTAAAAATCTTTATTATAATTTTGACTTTTAAATTTGGACTTGGTCTTTCCATCTCATTTAGTATTTGTATTTATCATAATTTACTATTGATTTTTGTTTCCCTTTTCCTGAATTTTGCTGGACTGGTTTTGTTTTCTTTGCATATTTTGTTCCTTCAAATGGTATGAAAACTTTATAGCCTGTTGCTGTTCCATATTTACTAACCTTACCCCTTTTTATTTCCATCACTCTTCATACAGCCTGAAGAATGTGTGACAAGGTAACTCAGCACCAGCAGATGATGTCTCAGTGTTATTCCACCTTCCACTGTCCACCTTACCCAACTCTAGCCTGGAAATAATGATGTAGGATTTCCCTATGTCTTTGTGGGAAACAAGCACTGGCTGATTAAAGAGCTAGTCCTGTTTACACATTACTATGAAAAGTTCTAGATTCCACTTTCTCCATCAGTTTGATCATGCAAGTTACATTTTTGAGGTTTTTCACAAAATTTTTATTCTGCTAACTGGACTCCAACCATGACTCTCCAATTATGAAATATATTTATCATTTTTCTATTTTTAAAATCTGAATTCAAAGGATATTTTTGAGAGCATGAATGACAGGTCCATTAAGTTGAACAAAAATGTCCATGTTGTTCCTTGTTTCAATCTCTTCTTTTCTGCTTGGTCTGCCTACTTCCTATCTGCTCTTCTTTGGAAATTTATTTAGGTCTCAGGCAGGATTACCAGGATAATGTGGGAAGTGGGAGACAGTGGACCTTGCTGCCTCTTCCCAGTACCAGACTAGCAGGACTTAACTATGTGTGCTGATGAGGATGAGAGAAAGAGCCAGGAAGCATTCTAGCTCAACCCAAACTAGAAACCAGAGGCACCAATTAAATGTGTTCAAGTGTTCATGAGGCATCGTCACCGTGGGTGAGAATCACATAATAAAAAATGGAATAGCGAATTCCCATCCTGGGGATCTCTGCCACATTCTCAAATGGGACAACAAGAATCCCCTGAGTACAAGGGCAGTGACTAGTGAAGGAGGATGGACCATTGACAGACCCTTGAGGTGATGACTGTACTTATGAACATCTACATTTGAAATTGAAACTTAGCCTAGTATTATAGGGTGCCTAAGTGTTACTTCCTGAGAACCTCTTTGTTGCTCAAATGTGGCCTCT
Source organism: Cabassous unicinctus (assembly GCA_029593785.1). Taxonomy (NCBI): domain Eukaryota; kingdom Metazoa; phylum Chordata; class Mammalia; order Cingulata; family Chlamyphoridae; genus Cabassous; species Cabassous unicinctus. The sequence continues at coordinate 2,805 of JAQZBX010017244.1, read as the reverse complement.
CTCTAATACAAACTCAGGATATAATTGCATTACCTTCCCCCCAAGGAGGGACATGACTCTTAGGGGTGAGCCTCCCTGGCACCAAGGGATTACTACCTAGCACCGACTAGCAGTGCAACTGGAAATAGACCTTGACCAAAAGGGGAAAAGGGTAAAGACAAATGAGTTCATATGGCCAAGACACTTCAAAGCAAGTCTGGATGTCATTCCAGAGGTTATGCTTATGAATGTCTCAGCAAGAACTCTTTGACTGCTTAAGTAAATATTCCCTGAAGTAGCAGGGCTCCTGAGGACTTTGTAGACATCTAGACACTATAAACAGGGCAGACAGCTCAGGAGTTTGGCAACCTGCCAGTAGGCCCTACTTTAGAATTTATGCTCCCCAGTGTGACACAATTGGACTCACTTGTGGTTTCTCTACACATGGCTCTCTGCCCTTTCTATTTTAACCTATAGTTAGTGAAAGAGTTGATAGGTATAGGTCCAGGAGACTTAAATCTTTGGGCTGTCCATGTACCAGTTGGAAACTGAATCTAACCAGATTTGCAAAACCTACTCTCCATTTCCTTGGACTCACCCAGGACACCTAAACATGAAATGATGATTGACAATAACCATCTCAAGGAACAGAGAGTCTGTAACACAAGCAAAATAGACTCATCCCTCTGCCCTATGGGAACTAAGCCCCCACCCCTCAATTAGAGGTGGGATGGGCATTACCATACCAGAATCCTCAGGACTGGGGAATGAACAATGGACTAGAGTAGACATTGTTATTCTACTATAGATTTTCATGATTCTAGCTATGGAATAACTCTTATCATTGATGTGGAGGCATTGGCCACTGGAGGTTCTGAGGAGTGGGAGAGGAAAAAGTAGGCGTAATTTAGGGGCAAATTTGGGACCTGGTAATTGTCCTGAATGACATTGCAATGACAGATATAAGCCATTGTATACCTCGTAACAACTAACAAAAATCTGCGGGAGAGAGTTTAAACTACAATATAAACTATAATCATCTCTTAGTGGCAATGTTTCAAGATTTGTTCATCAATTGTGGAAAATGTACCACACTAATGAAGGATGTGGCTGATGTGGGAAAATTTGGGAGGGCTAGGGAGTGGGGTATATGGTAATCCCTTATAATTTTTTGTAACATTTATGTAATTTAAGTTTTTAAAAAAAATAAAAATGAAAAAGTCTATTAAAAAAAGGTAAATCAAGATCATTAAGGTGGATCAAAGACATTCCATAAATCCCCAAGAGAAATTATTTTTAAGAATATTATTTAAAATATAATAAACCCACAAAGAGAGGAAGAACCAAGCAAGAGGCATCAGCCAAAATATTAGACCTTATAAAGCAGATGTCAAGTGGTAACCAATTTACCTGACCAAAGGTGCAAAATAGGAGCATTAGTGGGAATACAAAGCAGAGAGACATGAGAATTCTTCAGAGATTTTACACAGGATATGCATTTCCAAGGTATGAAGCAGTGCCAGGGTGGTGAGAAGGAAAGATCCAGAGCCCAGGCCTTTCATGGAGATGAGCAAGACCCAGAGGGGGTGGTCGTAAGTGCTAGGCCCCAGACCAGCAGGGAGTAGTGTAGTATCCATGACAGACCAGGGGATTTGACAGCAGAGTGGGCAAAAAACATGAAGAACCAACCAGAACACACTGATTTCACAACTTCGTCCATAGCTAGCCTGATCTCAGTAGTAGTCCATGATGGGTTTCTCTGCTGTGCCTGGGGCTAAAGGCCAAGTAGGAAGATGGAGGAGGGCAGGGAACTCTCGGGCACTGCTCAAGTTGCTGCCTCAACATCACTCATGTCTGTACAGCTGGAAACCACAGCCCTCACTATTTAAATCCTGGTGGCTGAGCTAAGCTCCTCCCATGGTAGTAAATCCTGACACAGAAACTGCTGTTTTCTCTTTCATTCTAAGAAGTATAACAATGCCTGCAGCCTGGTATCTTCTTGTAAATAAGAACAGTCTACATTTTCCAGAGGGAAAACAGAAGCTAAGGTCTTGTTTCCTGTACAAACATTTCCCCCTGGTCGGACTTCACTTCTCCCAGACGTCTTTCCTGAGATATGAAGAAAACAGACACAACTCTGAAGTAACAGAGAAGCTCTTTCTAAATTGACTCCTCTATTTCCCTCTTTCTGGCAAATGGGGCCTTCATTTCCCCTTTGAGAATTTAGGGAATAGTGCTCATGATCTTTCCTTGGCATTCTAGCACTGAAAACAGACAATTGACAAGATTCTAAGCATAATGATGTAAGCCCCAAATTTCTGCCTCTGTGGATATCAACTTAAATAAAGTGAAAATGGCAGATGTTACAATCCTAAGGAGTTGCCAAGCTGAGACTAAAATAATTACCTGCGCTGAACTCTACAGAAACTGATGAGCTGGTAAAAAAGTATTCGACCACAGACTTCAAGATAACATAAAAATTCCAGAGACTGGTAGGGAAGCTGCTACCTTCCAAACCTTGCAGAGAGCCTGAACACTGGATGATTTACTGTATGTGAGAGGTACATCACCATATAGACTAGTTAATTATGTCAAATAAAAAGCAAACATAATGTTTTTTGACATGTTAGATCTGAGGAACATTGATAAGATAATTTAGGAGTAATTTTCAAAATGATTTATAGATGTGCACTTATTCTCACTGTTTCTGTCTCTTTCCCACTCTCTCTTTGCCTCTTTTTCTCTTTCTGCTCGATAAGCAGTTTAGAGTTTATTCTGAGAATCTAACTTTGTTGGTGGTCAAATGGGAAGCATTACAGGGATGAG
>JAQZBX010017243.1:0-35758 GCA_029593785.1 Cabassous unicinctus | reverse complement strand
AAGGGGCAGAAGGTATATTTGATGAAATATTGTTAGAAAATTTCTCAACCCTATGGAAGGACATAGGTATCTGTGTCCAAGAAACATGTTTTCCCATTTGAATGGATCTGAACAGACTTACTCTGAGACATATTAATCAGGATGTCAATTGCCAAAGATAAAGAGGGAATCCTGAGAAAGAAAGAGAAAAAAGATTTATCATATAAGGAATGCCCAAGAAGAAACCATGGAGGCAAGAAGGCAGTGGTATGGAATATTGAGGATCCTGAAATACAAAAACTGCCAGCCAAGAATCTTATATTCAACAAGGCTGTCATAAAAAAAAGAGGGCAGGTTTGGAATATTCACAGATAAGCAGAAACTGGTGGATTTTGTAACCAACAGACTGGCTTTGCAGGAAATACTAAAGGTAGTGACACAGGCTGAAAAGAGAAGGCAGGAGAGAGGCATGGAAGAGTCTCAAAATGAAGATTAAATCAGTAAAAGTAACTAAAATTGTAAAATGAGTGGTGAAAACAATATATGACAGAAAATAAACAAAGATCAAAATGGGTGAAGTAAGAACAGCCTACCCAGTAATAACATTGAATGTTAATGTGTTAAACTCCTTTGTCAAAAAACAGAAACTGGCAGAATTGGTAAGAAAATATAAGCCATCTATATGCTGTCTACAAAAGACTCACTTGAGACTCAAGGATACAAACAGGTTGAAAGTGAAAGGATCAAAAAAGATATTCCATACATGCAGTAACCATTAAAAAAGCTGGAATATCTACACTTATATTGTATGAAACATACTTTAAAAGCAAAGTTCTTATTAGAGGCAAGGAAGAAGAGTGTATACTAATAAAAGGGCAATTGACCAGGAAGATACAGCAAACATATATGTATATACATCTAACCAGGAAGGCTCAAATTACGTGAGACAATTACTGGAAGAACTGAAGGGAGAACTAAATGTCTGTACAATAATAATAGTTGGAGACTTTATTACACAACCCTCTTCATTAAATAGATCATCTAGGCAGAGGATCAATAAAGGAAAAGATAGCTTGAGTAATATGATAAAGAAACTAAGCCTAATAGTCATATACAGAACATTGCAGCTCAGAACAGCAGTATATACATTCATCTCAAGGGCTCATGGATGGATATTTCTCCAGGATAGACCATATGTTGGGTCACAAAGTATATTTCAATAAATTGAAAGATATCAAAATTATGCAAATCACTTTCTCTGAACATAAAAGAATAAATCTGGAAATTAATATCAGGCAGAAAAAGGGAAAATTCACAAATCTATGGAGATTAAACAACACATGATTATATAATAAGTGGGACAAAGAAGAAATTGCAAGCAAAATCTGTAAATATCTCAAGATAAATGAAACAGAACATAACATATCAGAGTGTATTGGATGCAGCTAAAGCAATGCTGAGAGGGAAATTTATAGACCTCAATGCTTACATTAAAAAAGAAGAACACTAAAATCAAGGACCTAAGTATACAGCTAGAGGAACTAGAAAAAGAACAGCAAACTATGGTCAGAGTAAGCAGAAAGAATGAAATAACCATGATCAGAGGAGAAATAAATTGAGAACAAGAAAACAATTGAGGTAATTGACAAAACCAAAAGTTGTTTATTCGAGATCAACAAAGTTGACAAACCCTTATCTACATTGGCATATTTCACTTAGTCATATACATATGTGGTATATATGTACTTGATTCCTCAGTGCCAGGCACTAAAAATAAGTTCACCAGAAAGTAGGTTATACTTTATTTTGAGAGCAATATGATTTACCCAAAGCATTGTTGTGGAGATTAAAGTACCTAATGTAAAATACTTTGCAGAATTCTGGTAATTTTGGGACACCTATGTTAGGTACGTAAACATTTATGATGTTATTTCTTCTTGGTGAATTTTCCCTTTTGTTAATATATAGTAACCTACTTCATCTCTTATAAGAGTTTTGATTTAAAATCTATTTTACCTGATTAGTATTGCTACATCCACTCTTTTTCAATTGCTATTACTATGGAATATCTTTTTTGAACCTTTCACTTTCAGCCTGCTTGTGTCCTTGCAACTAAGTTTAGTCTCTTGTAAACAGCAAGTGGATGGCTCATATTTTTTATCCATTCTATCAATCTATGTCTTTTAATTGGGGAGTTTAAGCCATTATCATTCAGTGTTACTACTATAAAGATGTTACTTCGTCCATTTTATCCCTTGACTTTCTGTTGTCATTTCTTACTATTGTCTATCTTTTCTTCCTTTCCATTTTTCTTATGTTTTTCATTTCTACACTCTTTTCTGAGCTCTCTCACCTGTCTTTTCCTGCTAGGCTGTAATACACGCTTTAATATCTCTTGTAGATTCATTCTTTTGGAAACATACTCTCTCAGGTTTTGTTTGTCTTTAAAGATTTTAAATTTGACTTCATATCTGAAGGATTGTTTTACCAGATAAAGAATTCTTTGCTAGTAAATTTTCTCTTTCACTACCTTAAATATGTCCAACCTTTGCATCTCACCTCTATGGTTTCTGAAGAGGGATTGGCACTTAGCATAATTGAAGCTAACTTTTAAGTAATGCATTGCTTTTCTCTTGCTGCTTTCAAAGTCCTTTATCTTTAGCCTTTGACAATCCGATTAGTAAATGTTTTGGAAAGGTCTATTAGGATTTATTCTTTTTTGGGTATGTTGTTCTTAAATATTGTTATTCATGTCTTTCATAATGGTTGGAAAATTCTCAGTCAGTATTTCCTAAAATATTCTTTCTATGTCTTTTCCTTTCTCTTCTCTTTATGGGGCACCTATAACATATATGTTTGTGCATTTCATATTATCATTCAGTTACCTGAGGCCCTGTTTAATTTTTTGCATACTTTCCTCTATCTCTTCTCTTACCATTTCAGTTTCTAGTATCTTGTATTTGAAATAATTTATTCATTCTTCTAACATTTCAAATCTGCTGTTATAGGTCTCTAAAGGATTATCAATCTCACCCATTCTATATTTCATTTCCATAAACTGTTACTTTTTTGGGAGGCTTTCAAATTGTTCTTTATGCTCACACAGTGTCACCTTAATATCTTTTATCTCTTTAGTCACAGTTTCCTTCAGTTCTTTAAATTGATTAAGCAGGTTTTTTTGGACAGCATTTATTGTCTTAAATCCTGAGTTTCTTCTACATTCTTGGCTTATTCATTTGATTTGTCCATATCTTCCTATTTCTTAGAATAGGTTTTTATCATTTGGTGATACTTAGGTCCCTGCTTATGCTGATGACTTGGTTCTGTTTACCAATTTCTATCTCGTGCCTTATGGTTTTATTTCACAGCTTTTGTTTGAGTTTGACTTTGCTTTTTTCTAAACATTTAATAATATTGACCAGTTTAGGTTATCAAAACTGGGGTAGGGAGCTGCTAATGGGGCCAAACAAGGTCTTTTCAGCCTGGAAAGAATTGGAAGAGACCAGTCTGTCTTCCTTCACTTTCCTGGCTGGCCATCAAATGGTGCTCCTCAGCAATCCCTTCCACATAGATGAATCCTTCAATTTCCACTACCTTTTCATAGCTAGCAAGTTATGGTGATTACATGCACCAATGAGAAACCACAGTCAGCCCTCTGCTGCACCCTTCCTTTTCCCAGGGAAGAATCTGCTCTTTCCTCTCTCTGCTGACCACTCAGCTGTAAGTTATACTAACGCTAAGTTTTACTAAGTTTTACTAAGGCTTGTCTAAGGAGGGGGGCTGGGTGATGCTCCCAGCTATAAGAGTAACAACTCTTGGTTTTCTCTCTGGCTTCTCTAATTCTGCAACCCCAATCCCTCCTGAAGGGTGTGTGTAGCACTTCCCTGGCCTCCAGAGGTCTCCAAAGTGGCTCCCTTAGACTTCTTCTGTGCCTTCTCCCCTATTTTGCAAGAGAGCTTTGCCTTATCTGAGCTAGTCTGATGCTCAATTTTCAACTTTTAGAAATGTTTTACTTATCCTAATACATGTTAGTCAAGTTTTGTAACTGCAGCTAAACATGTGCATTTGGCTGTGCAAGTTTTTCCTTTGCTATTTTCCTCATTATTCAAGTTGGATTTCAAATTCTAGTGAAAAAGTATATTCCATGTACATGATCTTAATTATCACCTCAATTTCCTCATTTCTTTAAAATAGGGAAAAATCATCTTGGTTGAACAATCCATTGTTCTGTCAGGTCTTTAAAACACATTCCTAGAATGCTGAATCCCAGTGGGAGAACTTGGATTATAGATTTATAAAGATACTTTAAATTAATTGTAATGTTAAAAAAGGTCTATCCTAATTTTATAAATGAAGGATTATATATCATAGTCAACTAATGGAATAACAAGAGAAGTTGGTTATCTCTGTTTTTCAGCACATTATCATCTCAGACATAAAAAACAAATATGTACACAAATACCACACTAATTCAAAGTGTTCATAATAAGGAAAACTATATGTATGAATGGATATACGAGAATTGTACTTTCTGCATGGTTTTTCTGTGAATCTCTAATTTAAAAAAACAACAAAATGTATTTGTCTTTCAGGAGGTATTTGGCATTTAAGAATAGCATCAGTAGGTTTAGCTTGAATTGTTAGAGATGCACCCATCCTCGTACTTACCTGGATAAAATGACTTCTTTTTGATTCATGTAAACAAATTGTTCAGTTCTTCCTAACCAATCTTCCTAAAAATGTATCCCAATTTTAGTGGCCATGTTGTCAGTCTTAGTAACACAAACTAGATTTTCTCTTCTTCTTTCCTAATATTTTAACTCCTTCCTTCTTGTCATTATTATAAAGTAATAAAATACCACCTCTATTAATATTTCTATGGTAATAAATGTTAAACCTTAACAGATAAATAACTCTCTACTGGTAGAATTTCAAGTATCATTGATAAGCTAAGAAAGAACTATTGAATACAAGCTTTTAATCCATTCCTTCAAATCACACTGTAATTTCTTACTTCACATATATAAATCCTGAACCTTAGTATTTAAAATATTTTATATTCAATACATGTAATTTTACCACCAAGGTATTTACAAATTATTTTCAGTGGAGTTAAAATCATTCAAATTTGTGTATATAAAGCTCTTAAAATAAAGGAGGAATTTTGGAGATAAAAAAATGTTTAAATCCTTCCAAACTATGATAGCATCAATTGCCACACAGTGTCCTTTTGTACTGAATAGTGAAGAAAAGATATCCATAGTAGTCAAATTAAATGTCTAATTCATTTAACAATTGCAATTTATACTTTTAAAATTATTCCCCAAAATTCAAAAAATTTAGCTATTTATTAAAACTTATTTCAAGATTATATTCCTATTTATCAGTGAAAAAAGTCTGTTACATATTTAGTCCCAGTCTATGTTTACTTCACCTTTAACTTGATGCATGACCTTTATTCCTTCACTTAAGATATCTCAGCTATTTTTCCCTTGCCAGTAGTCTAAGAGTCTACCTGATTGAACCCATTGAATCTCTATGAGATTCTTTATCCAGTAATAAACCAAATCATGTTTGAAAGACATTTTAAATATCCAGTATGTTTAGACTGTATTTTAATAGCAAATATGGAAAATAAACATGTACATATTTTAACACAGGTTATTTTTGAAAAATTTTTGTGAAATCACATAAATGCAGTTTATTAAAATATGATTTCCCTATTTTCAAGTATATCTATAAAAATAAAATATGACATGTATCTACAGGAATCATTTCATATCTTCACATTTATTTAAATAAAACATATATTATGAATATCATAATTTAAAACAGTGGACTATTTCAAAATCAAAGTAAAACATTATCTCCTTCATCTGGTTATGCTACCTCATAAAAAGATGATTTTAATATCTCACATCTCTGGACTTCAGTTTAACCATAAGTAAATTGTGGGAGTTATATTAGATGATCTTTAAGGGCCACTGCTGGGCCTGATGCATAAGTGATTTTGAGGTAAGTTCTTAGAAAGCAGCACCTGAGTATTATTTTGCTTCCAAGCACTTCAGAATAAATTCACAATTACTGCCTCAGGTGATTAGCTCTCTTATTTCTTGTAGCATCCTTGACACTAAACTCTTCACACAATCACTTGGAAGTTAAATATCACAGAGCTGCCACATTCTCCCTTTCATTAGACCCACCATAACTTGATAAAATCCCTAAACACTGCCACTTTTACATAATCCACATACTCAAAAATCTCCAGTTAACACTGTAGTTTAAATCTTTGTTTAGCCATAAGATTCCTTATGGCTGTCTGCTGCAGGGGAACCAGACATTCACCATTTCCAACTATGTCTGCTTAACCCATCAGGGTCTACTCAACTCCCACCATTTCCAGATATATTTCACTGATTACTGCAGCCCACCAGGCAATGAATACCCAAATTTCCTAAGTCTTTTGACATTTAGAATTGACTACTTGGCTTTATATTGTTTAGTTTTGTGCATTTGTTAAATAAATTAGTTTATCTCTATAAGTGAATCATAACTTGGTGAGTATTAGGTCCAGTGCCCCATATTCTCTCTAAACTGGGCATGATGGAAACAAATCAAAACAAATCTTTATAGCCTTCAGATTTCTTTTGAATGTTAGGTCTCTGAGTTTCAAGATTTCCTTGTATAATTCTCTGAAATACAAATCACTAACATTCTGATTTATTTATTTCCTCTCAACTTTTCCAAAACCATAAAAAAAGATATTATTGTTGCCCTCCTTTGAATTCACTTATGCAATTGACAAGGAAAGTGTAAATTACTATATATGGATTCTCTAAAAATATGTAGCTACAAGACATTATCTATATTACCAAGTAGAAGGTGTAATAGTAACAGCAATTGATTGCATTTCTATTACTAAATTATGGCCATAGTTTTCCAGTAAACATTAGTCAAGATGAGAAAATTTATTGTTTCTATTTTAATAATAAATACCAAATCATATTTCTTATTGCTCTTGGACAGTGATTAGATGCAGGCTGCTTAAACAAAACTTAACAGGTGTCCAATATCCAATTCTCTAAGTGCCCTATTTAAATCTAAGATATGTGCAATGATCCACAGCTGCCATGCAACAGAATCAACTGATAAATTCAATGAATATCTATTAATAAATTTCAATATGTAAATAAGTCTGAAGAATCCTGAAGATGGAACTTACCTTCTCTCTAAGGAAAGGTTTCAGTTTTTTCTAAAGCAAATTCAAGGGCCTTTCCAAATTTCATTTCAATTTTTGAGAAAATAAGAAACCAGTATCTTCAGCATATATGTTAGCATATATATTCTTTATCAATCTTAAGATCGTATATTTATAACAGTCCCTTGGGAAAATGAAAACAAAGACAATACAGGGTTCCTGTTTGATTTCCAAACAAGATTAACTGAGACATATTTAATTTGCAGAAATTTTATTGTAGTACCTCTGTGAGTTTGTAAATTTCCATTGGGATAAATTGATCAATTGATAAATTGACAAGATGAAGCTGAACATTTTCTTTTTTAAACTTTGTTCAAAGGTCTAATAATACTAATATCAATTAAATCATCGTTTTTCCCATGCACATTTGGAAACTAAAATAAGACAAGTTTCCATTTTGCTATAGGAATAATTGTAGGAAACTCTGAAGGCCTGGAAAGAAAGTACATAATGCTTACAACAAAGGAAAGAAAAACAGTAGAAAGAGTAATAAACCCTCAGTTGTAAGTAAATGGGAAACACTACTCTTGCCTCAGTTTATCATTTAAAGTTTAATAAAAACTTTAAATAGTGAACACAATATATTACTTTTATAGTTTGAGCCTTTTGGGGACCCCAGAAATTTAGGTTCTTGAAATGGTCTATTCCTGTGGGTGTGAAACTATTGAGGATGGGACCCTTGATTTGATTATTTCAGTAAGCTGTAGCCCATGGTGGGTCTTATAGATTGTGTTATAGAAGAATATGACAAATTTCCATAAAAACTTGGAGGGCCTCCCTGAGAGTATGCTGATAGGGCTTAGGCTAGATGACAAAAACAAGTTCACAGAGTCTAAAGATAAGAATAAGAGGGGAGATGATACAAATGCTAAAAGGAACATGTACAAAGTGACTATGGAGAAGTAAGGGTGTCAAATTGGGAAAACAGTATGTTCTTATATTATGCAGTAGCAGCCTCCAAATCCAGCCTTCCAGTGGCATTTTCTCCTCTTTCATATTTTTCTTCATATTGCAGTCAGAATGCATTTTCAAAAGCACAATATGTACTTTATTATTCCATAAATCCCTCATTGGGTCCACAGTCTTTCTTGATTAACTCCTTAGCATGGCATATATGGCCATTTGAGTTTTGGCTCCTGTTTTAGTTTGGTTATAGCTGCTGGAAGCAATGCACCAGGAATAGTTTGACTTTTATAGAGGGAATTTATTAAGTTAAAAGCTTAATGTTTTTAGGCTGTGAACATGTCCAAATCAAGGCATCACTAGAAATGCTGTCACCTAAGTTTGGCTTTAGTGATCCTGGAGTCCTTCCATGTGGCAAGCACATGGAAACATCAGCTTCTCTTCTAGGCTTTTGTGCTTCAGCTTCTGGCTGTTCCATTTGTGGCTCCCTTTCTTTCACTTTCCTCTCTGAGCTCCCGAGCTCCTTCTCTCCATCTCTGCAGTTTTTCTCTTTGTGTCTGCTGCTTTTAGTCCTCCAATTCTAAAGACTCCAGCAAGATGCGTCAAAGTGTTACAGCTCCCATTTAAGTCTCTATATTTATTTTCACTATATAATTCTTTCACTTGCCACATGTCCTAACCATGTAGACTACAGCTTACTAAATACACCATGACCACTTAACTAGAGCCATTGAACATTCTTCTCCTTTTGACTTCAGTTTGACAATTTCTACTTGCTCTTAGGACTGTACATTCATTTCATTGGCTCAAAGACAGGAAAAATTCCTAATTCCTTCCTCATCCTATCTCAGCCTCTGTGTCTTATCAGTCCTAAATTATCTAATTTGCTTTTTATACATCATTATGTTGAACATATTACACTCTATTGAAACCACATGCATGTCTGTTTTTCTTCTACTAAATGATATGTTGCAGAGGGAATGGATTTTGTTTAATTCATTATGTCCCTCCTACAACTATTGCTATGCCTAGAACATAGTAATCACTCAAGCATTATTTGCTGAAACCATGTAATTCTCCTTTCAACCTACAACAGAGATATTTAAAATAGATTAAATGGAACAATTGTGGACTTCATCAATGTCAGTGTTTATTGGTTTATTTGTTGATGTTGTTTGATCATCAACTGTTTATATTCTTTATTAAATTGGTGATTGTGGAAGTGACCAAATACAAATATTAGTCCAAGTTCAATATTAATATCAAAAACAAAAATAAAAATTTAATAAGTGAGTTGCTGTAGGGATATAGTCTTTTACAATCTTTGAACATTTTTGGCCTTATTTTTTAAAGACAAGGGGATGAAATAAACAATCCTCAAGGTACATTAAAACTATCAATTTGCTTTCAAGTAGTGTCTCTGTTACTGCCTTTATGCAATAGGGACTTCATTTAATTTATGTAAAGACCCTGCTACCTATAGGTAACTCTATTTCTCACCTGTAAGACAAAAACAAATTTATGCTTTCAACTACTATTTTTAGAGAGGAATTTTGTACTTTTGGATTATATTTATAAATTTTTACCAATTGACATGTAATTTAGCTGAGAATAAAACATCATTTAATATGAGAGGAGATCCAAGATGGCAGAGTAGGGAATGGCAAACTGATCTCCTGCTCCATAAACTGTGGGAAGATAGGGAGGCTAACTTGGCAGAGGGGGAACATGCAAGACAATGGGGGCAATTGGAGAAAGAAGCTAAAGAGGGGTTATTCAACTGGCTAGGGAAGAGGGAAGCAGGGTGATTGATTTGTCTGGAAGACCAGTACTCAGTCATCTCTGAGAATAAGGATAAAACCTGGTGATCAGGGGTGCATCCCAATGCCCAGCAGGCTTCTGAGGTGGGGGACTTGTGGAGCAAACGTGTGAGGAGTAGCACCAGCCAACTCAGGGAGCTAGAGAAGTCATAGGAGGGGATATAGGGTTGGTGGATAGACTCACAGCCAGTTCCCAAGAAAAGGAGAAACACCAGACATTGCTGAAGCAGACCCAGGAAGAAGGAAAGAGGAAGCTAATCAGATGGGCTGTCACAGCCACCAGCCCTGGTTGAGAGAGGAAATGCATAAGGGAAGAGGTAGGCTGACAGTTGTCCAAAGCCCTGTTGAGATAGGAGCTGGAAGAGGAAGCAGGCAAACTATCAGATGCCCAACCATCCTGAGGGGAAGGGGGGCAAGTGACAGGCAATGGGTGAGCTGCCAGGTATCCAAACAGCCCAGAAGAGAAGGGAGCCAGGAAGTGATCTACTGAGTTGTCAGACACCAGCCAGCTCCGTGTGGGAGGGTCAGTTGTGGTACAAACATCCTCATGAAAGAAAACTTAGACTGAGATTTTTTTAATTTTTTAATTTTTATTTGTTTTGATTACTTATTACTTGTTTTTTTTTTTTTCTCTTCAGGTAGGTCCTTACTTGCAGAGGGCAGGCTACAGGGTGATTGATGGCTGAGCACTGACAGCATGAGAGATTTGTTATTGGTCACAGAGTGAGGCCAGTTTGTCTTATTTTTCCCCTTTTTTACTTATTTCCTTTTTTATTTTTCTCCATATTTTCACTTTTTCTTTATTTTTAAAGAAGTTCTGGATTATGCAAAAGTTACATGAAAAATATAGATGATTCCCATATTGCCCACCCCTCCCCTCGTATTTTTCGCTACTAATAATGCCTTTCATTAGTGTGGTACATTTGTTATAACTGAGGAACAAATAGTTAAGCATTGTTACTAACTATGGCCTATAATTTAAATTATGATTTATACTTTGCACCATACAATGTTATAGGTTTTGACAAAATGTATAATGGACTGTATCCATTATTGCAATATCATGCAGAATACTTCTAAGGTAAAAAAAAAAAAATACCCATGTTACACCTATTCTTCCCTCTTCCTCTGCTCAAAATCTCTGGTAACCACTGTCTTTATATCAATGTTACAAGTTCTACCATTACAAGAATAATCATACTTTGCTCCATAGTTGCATTGCCCTCTTGTGTTTGTTCATTCCTCAGTCTTGAGGATTTGGGAATGGTGATGCCCACTCTGCTTCCACCTAAGAGGGGGCTTAGATCCCATGGGGTAGGTGGATGGAACAATATTGCTTGGAGTTTTAAGTACTCTCTGTTTTTTGGAATTAGTTGTCCTGGGAAAATATGATGAACTGGACAGTAAGTGTTGACTGAAACTCTGCTGAGATTAAGGGCTTAACTAGCACCTGAGTAGTCCAAAGATTTAAGTCCCTAGGACATATAATTAACTGGTGCCATGCTAATTATAAGTTCAAATAAGATGGACAAAGAACCATGTATAGGAAAATTATGAATAAGTCTAACTCTGCTACATTGGGGAGATAGCCCTACAGACTGGGTGCTGATTTGCTGGGGTTGAATGCCCTGATTATAATGTCCAGACATCTCTAAAGCCTTCAGGTTTGAGGCATTGTTTTCTATGGAAGTCAGAGAGATCTTCCAAAGACATACATACGTGTAACCTCTAGAATGAAATCCTGACTCATGTTTGAAATCTCTTAGCATAAAAACTCATTTGTATTTACTACTTTCAAATTTATTCAGGGTCTTTTTCAAATGCATTGCTAACTGGTACTTGGTAATAATCACTCTGTGCCAGGGAGGCCCATCCACAGGTATCATGTGCCATGCAAGGTGAAAGGCAATGAGATTATATAATGAGTTTAGCTTAGAATCCACATCTGAGTAACAAGGAGGTTTTCAGGAGGTAACTCTTAGGCAAAATATATGTCTAGGCTAAGTTTTTATTTTGTAAGAATAAGGTTCATAATTATAAGCATTAATAAGATATTATTAATAAGATTAATAGGATATTTTTAAATGACAATTCTTAGGATCAACAAGCAGGGCTAGGATGAAATTTGAATTTGGGGCATTCTGAATCCATAAATCAGGGAAATTACCTAGTCTGGACATACTAAGCAAACTGTGTCCTAAAGCATAACAGCAATAGCTAGCATTTACATGGTCTTAATATCTACCAGCATTTCATTGTTCTGTGTCTACACATGTTAGATTATTTCACAATAATGAGAAATCTATGTGAGGGTTAGAGTCCTCTATATTTTACAAATGAGTAAAGTAAAGCATGGAGAGGTCAAATGAAACACCCAAGAACATATGGTCAGTGAAGGGTGAAGCTGAGACTCAAACACAGGACCTAGGCTGCAGTCAGTGAAACTGCCACTTGCCAATTGCCTTGAAACTGCCACATACTACCCATTTTTCAGAGTAAGCACTCCCTTACTGGTTTCTAGAAATTTTTCAAAGTTTCTTCTTCACTTTTGTTCAATTGCCCATCTTCTCATGTTTATTCATAGGAGGCTTGCTGTATCATGAGATATGTTACTGTTTTTTCTCCCATTGCAGGCACTACCAAAGTCGGCTCTGAACAGTTCTAGCCAGGGAGCATGCTAGGCCTCCATTTTAAGATGAAGTCTAACTACCAGAGTCTGATGAGAGGTTTGGGAGAAAGAAGTATTCCATCATACTTTGTTATCAATCTCTGTACTTTTTTCTCTCTACCACTACTGACAGCACCATTTTTGAGGACAGGGAAATGTTTCAATTCATTTTTATTATATAATATCACCCCTCTCACCAAAATATGCTTCTTTGATGCCATATTTTCCTTGTTGCCATGTTTAGATTCAAACTGAGCTTACAGAAATGAGCTATGTCAGTGATGATGTCACACAAGGGTTACTGGAAGCCTTGGTGCTCATGCAGCTCCCAACTGCTCCTCTGTGACATTGCTAATCTCAGTCCTGTGGGAGAGTGACTTTGGTTGTAAACTGACAGATATTAAGGACTGAATCAGAGTCCACTCCTCAGGAAAAGTTGGACAGCACTTACAACTAGGACAAGGGATAAAATCTTGCAGAAACTATTCTTTTAGGTTCACATTCACCAAAATGAGATGGAACAACAATCTGGGAAAAAGAGACCTTTCTCTCAAACTTTAGGTAAGGATGGAAGGAAAATTGTCTGACTGATGGGAGCTGGAAAATGAGGGGTCTGATTCTCCCTGTCTAGATTTCCCATGATGTCTCTGGGACCTGATTTATCATGGGACAGAACAAAAATTAAGGATTTGAAGTAAAGAGATAAAGCTCACTGAGGATTTATCTGAGAAAGTGCTTTTTGTTACTTAGTAGAAAATTAACAAAATATCATAATATGAATGAATAAATGAGTAAATGACTGAGAAAATACAAGAATCTTAGTATGAGGGATTTCCAGATTTGGTTCAGAAAATTTATCCAATTAAGCATTCCAAGATCTAAATGTTTTGTGTAGATTAAAAGGGAAGAAATAGGCAAGTGGGGTAGAGGAGTGTAGGACAGGGGAACAGGGTGTTTAAAAATATATTTACCTCATGTAATTGTTATTACATTTTCTAATGATATTGTATTTTTTGAGGAATTTAGGAAAGCAATACAATTGAGATAATTTAATAAGAGCATGGTAATAGGACCTTCTATTCAGGAAAAAGCAATTTTTACATTAAACTGTTGCTTGGTTAAAAATGCTAAAAAAAGGTATAACTGTGAAAACTAATATATATTATATGAGTTAATATCTTTCTTAAAAC
This sequence comes from Cabassous unicinctus, assembly GCA_029593785.1. Taxonomy (NCBI): domain Eukaryota; kingdom Metazoa; phylum Chordata; class Mammalia; order Cingulata; family Chlamyphoridae; genus Cabassous; species Cabassous unicinctus. The sequence goes on along the minus strand of JAQZBX010017243.1, from coordinate 21,940 downwards.
ATAATTTCTTTTCCATTAGCCTTCTCTTAAAAGAAGTTTGGAAACACATTTTTAAAAGGCGACCATTTCTCCTATTTCAGTGTTTGCCTTCTGAATTTTATTAAGAAAATCACTTTCATAAAATACTTCTTTATAGAAATAACATACTGTTAGGAAAGTTCAGGCACATGAAGTGATTTCAATGTTACAAATGAGAAAATCATTTGGAATTCAAAAATAGCTACCAAAATTTATATATATATATATATATATATATATATATATGTGAATCTATAGTTGTAAACATAAAATCCCAATATTTATTATACTGTTTTCAAAGAGTGAAAATGTGTGCTATAAGGTGATAACTTATCACAGGGTCCAATCCCCAGGCTCAGCAAGATTCCAAGGGTATCAGAGATATCTTCTTCAACTTCCACTTAGAAGACCATTACTTCATTGACCTATGGGTCTGCTTCAGAGAGTCAATGGTCAGGTGCAAATATTTTACCAGAGTGTGCAGATTAAAGGATGTAGCTGTTGAGGGGCAAACCAAAAGCACATATTCACCAGTGGGAAAACCACCCTGGATCTTTGAGACTGAGCTTTACAAAGAGTGCACCATTATCTTTCTCCCCAGTCTAATCAACACTGAATCCTTGCTCAGCTCCTGAAAGCCCTTCCAAGAGGAACCTGGGACTTGTATCCATCAGCCCACTGTAAAATTGGGGGAGGATGAGAAGCACCATGCTGTTACCCCAGGCTGGCTTGTCACCAGGGAGCATGGCTTTCATTGTGTGGCTTATTGTGATGTGTTCCCCTCCATAGAAGCATTATTTGGCACATGTAGAACATGAAGTGAAGGAGGGATTCAGCTGCCATGTCCTCTTTGAGGAGATGCTGGAGAGGTGGAGGCCCTGCTGAGAACAGCGCCATCACAGATGGTGCCACCAACTGGCCCAGTGAATCCTGTAGGCCACATGAAAAAGGAAATGAAAGAGAAGGAAGAAATCAGTTGCTGCTTATAGGAGAATTCAGAAATACAGAAACAAGAGCTCATCACACAGCAGCAAGAGCTGTCAAAGGCTGCAGAGTCAGGAGGCCTAGCTTTCCTCCTTAAATAACAATTCACAGAGGTTTTTGTTATTCAACTGTTATAAGTATTTCATTCCAATGACTAGATAACATTAGGGTATCATGTGACTGTACCATAAATTGTTCCTCACTGGTGCCCACTACAAGATTAGGGGAAGGGGGACAGTAATGACTGCAGGGAGGCTGAAACTCATTAGCATTTATTTCAACTTACCAGCCTGTTTCTCCACCTCCTTCCTGGATGCTGTATAGTGTTCCACTAGCCTCCATAATTTCAAAATTGTTGATTCAGTTTCTGCCAGTTCAATGTTTGTTTTGGTGAGCAGACTGATTCCTGGAGCTTCCTGCTTTGCCATCTTCCCCATTATCTTTTAAGCATGTTCTACTTCTTGATTCCCTGTACATGTCCTGGATGTGAACCCAAGGTAATTCATACTTACTATTGGGTAATTTGTCTATTATTTTTCATACCTAAATAATTATACCAAGTTATTCAAATATATATACTCTATTATGCACACATATATACATATGCAGGTACATGTAGTCAAACACATTCATGTGTTTGTTATTGTTCTGACAAAATAGGCTCATTTTATAATATATATGCTACTCTGTATCTTGCTTTTCTCCATATATAATACTCGATAGAGCATTCTCTTTTTCAACTGCTATTGCACGCTTTCACTCTAAAAACTTTTTTCAGAACTGCATGCTCAGTATTTAGCACAATGTCTAACACATCATTAGAGCTCAATTATATCTGACAAAATAAATAAATGACAGATTTGCTTATTCTGTATTATATCTTATAACCTTCCATCTTGCCCCTCATATTTTCACTTCCAAGCCCTTATGCCAAGTAACCATCTAATTCTTAAAATTACCAATTCCCTCTAAATTACTTCACTTCATTCTTCAGTAAAAGACTAACTTACAAACACAAATATGATCATATAATTTTGCTGCTTCAAATATTTCAATGGATTTCTACTAGCATTTTTCTGAGAATCCCTAATATTATGAATATAAAATTTCAGGACTTAGATTTATATTTATTTAGAGTCAAATTGATATCCATAACCAGATAGAAAGTTGGTAAATCACATGATCTCTCAGAAATGAAGAGCTTTAAGGATTCACTTGCTGTATATTCTCTAGAGTACAGATTAAAACCACCAAAATCCACAAATGAGAGAGGCATCTGGAGTAAGGTATGTTTGGGTGCCTTTTGAGATATTTAGAAGTATGACTGAATTAAAGGACATAATCTTTTCTAGTTACATCTCTGGATGTACCAAATTAAAGGGAAAGCATTTTGTATAAAGGGCCAGATCTTGATTAGACAGTTTTCTTGAGGTCCTGGGCTGGGAATCAAACCTGGGACCTTGAATGTGAGAAGCCTACACTCAATCATTGTCATATCCACTATCCTGAGTTGTTTTTTACATGTTTGCTTGTTTTTGTTATTCTTTTTTTTTTTCCTGGAAGCACCAGGGATGATCCCAAGACCTCACATATGGGAAGCAGTCACTCAACCACTTGAACCACATCAACTCCCTAGATTTTTCTTGATTGACATCCAAATTAATCAGGATGCATTGCTTGAATTGTATGATTCATGAAATCATCAAGTCTATAAAAAGATTGCTCACCAGCAAAAATTTGTTTCTTTTTTTCTTATGACAGCTTCTTCAATAAAGTATTGCCTTTACTTGTTTGTCCAATCTAATTTGGTTCTAGTGAGTAATGGAGAAAATGTTCAACATGACTTCCTTTATTTTCCAATGAATTTTTCATCAGATGATAACTGTTTAATATGACTACAGATATTTTAGGTAGGTTGTCTTTTGAGGGTAGGTGAGATAATTGTGAACATATTTCTCCTTATTTAAAATGCATATATAATGATAATGGAAATTTGTCTCATCTTATTCATGGATTAATTTTTCTGTGTCCACATCAATGGGAGAGACAGACCAAACATAGAGCTAACATAAATGCTAACATTGGTGGAGTTCAGTGATACAATCCCTCAGGAATTCATATTTGAACTAGGAATGAAAGAAAATGAGTATGGAGTGAGAAGGTATGTTTGTGGATCATGGTGGAAATGAATGGTGAAACTGTGCTTAGTATATATATGGAAACAGTGTTTCATTGTCTTTTGTAGTTTTGTGAAGGAATGTAAAGAATCAATCTCTGGAGATCCAGTGGGAACCTTAACTAATATTGAAGACTAAAGGGGATGCAATGTTTATATTTGGGGAGAGAGGTAATGTTCTGTAATATACTCCATTTTAGGTGTATGCAATTAGTCATGTAATGATGATAGCCCAGAAAAGCATTCCAGAGAAATGGTTTGTTACTTTCAATTCAGAGATAGGGTTGGAAGAGAGTAAAATAAATTAAATATGTAATCATATCAGGATAGTGGATAAAAGGAGAAAAGAGGGGCTAGGATTTACTTTTAAGATTTTCCAATAATATATTGAGCTCTTTTTGCAGTGGATAAGTGGGAAGAGTAATACAGTAGTTTGAAAACAGGAGACTAGGATGCCAGAGAAAGAAATAAAAAGCAAAGACCCCCAACGTGGGTCATGAATCAATTATATAAGCTTACATGAAAAGATGGATTGTGAAGAGAGGGAGAGGCTTCTGGTAAAAGAGATTGAATTTATGATCAGTTTATAGTTACCAACAAAACAAGAGAGTAAGAGTTCAATTGGATACATTGAACTCAGCCAGTCATACCATGACTTTCCAATTTAGTAGGAGAGAAATAGTAGACAACGTATGTGAACGCAAGGACTATTAAAAAATATTATGGCATAAAAGGGGAAGTGGCAAAATTTTATGATCCATCTGCTCAGTAGGAGGTGATTCAATCTTTTGAAAGTGAAGGGCAATGTGAGTACGTGTGAAATTCAAAAGACATGGAGAAGATTTGACATGTTTATGGAGAATACTGGAATTATTTAATTAACAATACAGTATTAATACAGTAGAGTTACCATATACTTGATAGCCACTAGTGTGAATCTGTTTGTGCCTGGAACAATATCCTAATCATGTGCTCAGTCAGATGCCATCATAGAAAACTGTAAGTATGTGGTGTGTATATTGGTAGACATAGAAATAGTAGGATGAACATAAGATAAATCAAAATATTGGTCTTGGTAAGTATCTGTTAAAATGAGTAAATGTGGGTTAAACTATACTAAAATAATGAGGATAGAGACAATATAGTGACTGATATTTGGCAAGGGGGTTCAATGCACTGGAAGTTTCCATGAGGGAGATAAATTTGGGCATGAGAAGCAATCATGTAAATAAGAAAAATAAAATAAAACAGAAAACAAAAATCAAAAACAAAGCTGTAACCACAAGCTGTGGCCCCTGGTTATTGATGTGGCAAGGTACTTTCCAGGGTAAAACTAGGTATGGTATGTAAAGCTCCAGAAATTTAAGCATGACATAAAGGCAAAGCAAAACTCAATTTCTAGGTTTGTCATTTTATAGCCATGCAATTTTGCCATGCTACTGAAATTTTCTGAACTTCCTTTTTCATTAATAAACTATAAATATTTTGTCATAAATAAAACGTAATCAATAAGATTATTTTGAGAATAATGTTAGTGAATCTATGTCACATTTAATACATCATTTTCCCTTTTTTCTAGATTTCAGATACAAAGGGTGTTTTCTTCTGTTTATAACACATTATTTTGCCCATTAGATAAAATTATTAACAAAGTGTTAAGGGGGAACTTTTTAGTTAATAAATGATTAATGCAAGAATGTAACAATTAAAGATGATAAATATTGAACAGGATTTCAGTAACCATTTTCCTAAAATATCAAATAGAGAAAATAGGTACCTTCCTGTACCCATCCAGTCTCTGTTTTCTGAGCCTCTTTATCTTATGAGTTTTGTTGACATGGCAGAGCATTACAACCAATATAATATGTTACTTTCTGATGAAGGGAGTTTAAGGACTAGAAACAGAGGTTGAATGATATTGATATCTCAAATGATCTAAGTCCTTGATGGAGTTTCAATTAAAGGCCATGACTACTGACAGAAAGCAGGTCACCTTGGAATGTAATAAACAAGCCCTCCAGTCTCATGCTAGGAGCTGGGTGGGGAAACATCTTGAAATTATGCCTGTGAATTGCAGAAATGTAACAAAGAATTGAGCTATTGACCTTTAAGATTTGTTGATTTCAGGAAGATGTAACTGTCAAGTATCTGTTGCCTTGCACATGCTCACTCATGTTTTCTTTGTTCTAAAGCCAGAATAAAAGCCACACTTTGTGAGGTGACTGGGCTCTTCTCTCCATATCAGACGAAGAGACCCCTGATCCCAGTTTCTTCTTCTTTTTGTCTATTTCTTTCCCATCCATGGCACCGTTTTCACCGTCCGAGTTCTTGAACGCCAACAAGTCCTTGACTGACTAACTCCATCATGAATTGCATTTTTAATTTTCATGAATGGGATCAAAGTCTTTTGGGGATATATAGAACAGTGTTCAGGGAGGGATATTTCAAGAAAACCCCTGTGGGGAAACCAAAATGATTTGGGACAAGTATATAAAAAAAGGGCAGGAGTTGGGCAGAGCAGGAAGGGAGTGAGTGCCCAGGGGACTGATAAACAGCCAGTTCATAAACCAAAATTCCTTAAATCTGAGAAATTCCATAGTGTTTTTCTATATGTGGAGACCAAAATCCACATGTGGCCTGAGTTACAGATACCTATGTTTTGTAATCAGGGAGAAAATGTAAAATTCAGAACACTGTGGGCTAACTAAAACACAAAACAATGGTTGTCATATTCATATCTGTAACATATCTTATTTATTAGCAACAAGAGCCATAGTCATCTCTTATTACATTGTGAGATGACAGTCTTCCCACTGTTTTTTTGAAGCACACTGCATATTTCTGTTGGTTGGGTGCAGATATATTTCCAGGTGAAAGGGTATTTATAGCCTGTGGCTCTGGAAATTGTGGACAAGTCTTGAATCTCATGGCTTCTTTCCCCATAGTCAGCATTGCCTGCTTTGTCCTCTGCCTGTTCCTGAGAGTGAAAAATCATAGGAATACAGTTGATTGCCAAAGAGTTAACAATGCATATCCTGGTGAGTAAGGAATTGCTTTTTCTATTGAAATTACATCATTATTGCCAGAACATGAGCAGATGTCTCCTATTACACTGTCTATTCTAAGTGCACTCAGTAGACATTCAAGGATCTGAGAATGACCTGTGTGCCCATTTTTCTGGGATAATTATGATGGGTCAGCAACAGATTAAGAAATAATCTCTTTCCCATATTTACACTAATTTGTGTAAATATTGAGAAGAGAAGGAGCCCATGGCCTTGGTGGGGAAATATTTCATCATTAACATTTTAAGTGGTTGTAATAGTTTTAGGATTGTGGTGAAAACATGTGATAGAGATGAATAAGAGCACAACTTGACACTGCAAATGGGAGGTAGATATTTGAGCAGATGAGTTCATTCAATCCTGTTCAGGGGAGCACAAGAGAGGGTTAAGCAAGGTTTGCCATGAGAAATAATTTATTTTCTCTAATAGTAAATATATTAAAGTGTATATAGATATTTTTATATTTTGAAAAGATGTTTGAAATTCTTATCACCACCTTGTTGCTAATTAGCCATTTCCTTCTTTGTAAATAATGTTTGTGCCAATTTGATAAGTGGAAGCAATGAATAAAGAAATATTTTTCACTTGATTTTGGCTGTTCATAGAGGAAAAGAAGTTTAGTAGTTACAGCAAAATTTTAGAATCAGTGAAAATTGTTGAAGAAATGTAGAGACCAGAAAACATTAAGAAGTTAACTCTATATTTTATCTGAGAATCAAGGAGAAGATAAGATCAAAAATGATAGTCAGGATTTGGAGATCTAAAGTAAAATTGAGAATGGCCTCCTAGAGTCAGGAAGAGTCAGGCCAGGATTGTAATAAAGTATAGCATTTTCAAGGGTCCCTGACTGGTGCTATTAGACTGCCTAATCTTATCTCTTTTAATCACACCAGAACTTATGTGATATCATTTATAATGGAATATTATATATTCAGTATGTGAATATCTTGGTAAGTATATCTAATATACAGATACTAGGTTATCATTCATAATGTTCTGACTGAAATTCAAACATAATTTGAGTTTTCACTTCACATAGTCCCTCCATTCCTCAGGGTGTTGTCCAACTCATCTTACTTTGATATTAGTGTGGATAGTCCTGTTAGAATTTGAATGTCTCTGATATTTTAGGAATCAGTGACCTTCAAAGATGTAGCTATAGACTTCACCCAGGAAGAGCAGGCCATGATGGACACTGTCCAGAGAAAGCTGTTCAGAGAATGGATGCTGGAACCTATCAATCATCAGGTTTCTATTGATGAACCTCCAAAATTGTATCTATCATTTATCTATCTATCATCTATCTATCTATCTATCTACCATCTACCCATCATCATCATCTATCTAACTGTCTGTCAAATGTATCATTTTTCCTTTAACTATTCAACAAGGATCTGGAAGAGCTTTCTCATATGCCACTCCAAGCTCTGCCCTTATCCTTTCATAAAACTTAAAAGTATCTAGAAGAAATTTCATTCTTCACTTATTAACTGACATATTTTTTCACACCACTGAAATCTAATCTTCCAGACTAAAATTTCATGTCTTTCTTGCTACACAATCTCCAATACACAGAACTATGTTGAGAACTGAATGAAGTTTATTTAAATGGATACATAAACTCATTAAATATTATTTAATAATTATGCTTTAGGGCCTATGTTGGTAGTTCACAACACAGTAAAAAACCAATCAGGATATACTTTCCATATATAACTATTTGTTTTTGGTAGACCTTATGTTTACTGGATTCCTTTTAAAAATACTGTTTAATCACTGTGTAAACATAATTTTCCCTTTATGCAAAGAAACAAGTTGCTGCAGTCTGTCAACTTTGACATGGGCCTCAATGACCACAGAGCCTTAAGGTTTTACGGCATATGGTCAATCATCCTTTGCTGCTGAAGGATTGTCAATATGCTGTGTTCAAGTAGTGCATCCCTGTTTTGACATTCAATGTTCACTTTATTCTTCATCATAGCCTGCCCTGGACTTCAAGAGAATGCACTGTTATTAGCAGATAATTCAAAATCCATTGTATCTGTTTCACGTAAACAGCATATCAACTCTGCAAATCAGATGTGATTTCTCAGTTGTAGCAAGGAGAGGATCTGTGGAAAGATTTATTAGAATTTCTCCAAGTCCAGAGACCAGGTGAGCTCTAGGAACCTGTGCATTCACAAAAGAAGGGGCTTGGTCAATAAATAAGTAGATACTTGGAAATATCATAAAAAAATGTCCTTAAGTGAGTGATATTCTCTTAAATGTTGGCATGATTTCATTATATCTCACATGTACTAATCTCTATTCAAGTATCCATCTGCCATTGTCTTTGGCTTCAGGCAAAGGAATATTAATGTACTTATTGCAGTTAAACTTTCACATAATGCCCACTGCCATGGTCCTCCTCTTTGAGGTTTAAATTCACTTACGTCCAAATATCTAATCTTCATTTTATTTCCCTTTATTTTAATCCTGAAAATAGTTAAAACCACAATTTTATAAAAAGAGATTCTAATCTCTATGATATACCTTAATGTGACATCCTTTCACCATTCCCTAATTAAAAATATTGAAATATGTCACAGTAACATTTGGGTTTCTCAGATTTTTAATTCTGCTAATTCCACTCTAATAATATTGTTCCCCCCCTCAATCATTTCAGGCAGGGAATCTGACTTCTTTCTACACTTTTTAAAAATCTTTAGATTACCTAAATGTTATATTAAAAATATAGGGGATTCCTATATAACACACCCATCCCTCTCCCACAATTTCCCCCATTAACAACATTTTTTCATTAGTGTGGTATATTTCTTACAATTGATGAACACATATTGCAGCATTGCAACTAAGTATGGTCTATAATTTTCATTATGGTTTACACTGTGCACTGCACAATTTTATAGATTTTGACAAAATGTATAATGGCTTGTATCTTTCACTGCACTATCATGCAGAACAATTTCAATGTCCCAAAATTGCCCCAAGTTACAACTCTATTTCCCTCTCACTCCCTTCAGAACCTCTTGTGAACACTGACTTTACATCAATATTACATATTGTTCCATTACTAAAATAATAATAAATCTAATTTATTCCATACTTGCAGTCCCACCTATGCTTGTTCATTCCTCAATCTTGAGGATTTTGGGATGGTGATCCCCTCTCTGGATTGGATTGAGAGGAGTTTTAGATTACAATGGGACAGATGGATGGAACTGTCTTCCTTGAAATTGTAGAAACTCTATTTTTTGAAATGGGCATTTTGCATCATCAAGGTTTTTGTTCGTTGCCATAGGTGAGTCAAATGAACTGGAGAATAGGGGTTGCCTGCAACTTTGCTGAGATACAGGGCTCACCCAGCATATGAACAGCAAGAAGATATAGTTCTCTGGGATGACAAAAAGGGACAGAAAAACTGTGTGTGGGATAATTGTAAATGAGTCTAACTCTGATACATTGGGGAGATAGGTTATCATATATTCCAAGGTAAGATTCACAAAAGGGGTGCCACTTTCTGAGATTGTCTGCTCTGCCTATACTGTCTAGATGTCTATAGACCTCTCAGGAGCACCCCTATTTGAGGATCTGTTTACTGTGGCAGTCAGTGTGATCCTTTTGAGACGTGCATAAGTGTAAAGTCTGGAATGACCTCCCATCTCACTTTGAAATCTCTTAGCCATAAAAACTCATTAGTATTTAATATTTCCCCTATTTAGTCTAGGATTTTACCAAATGCATCACTAGTTGTCACTTGGTAGTAATCACCTGGTGCCAGGGAGGCTCATTCCTGGGAGTCATGTCACATGCTGAGCAGAAAGTAGTTAGCTTATATGCTGAGTCTGGCTTAGAGAGAGGCCACATTTGAATGTCAAGGAGGCTTTCAGAAAGTAATTCTTAGGCAATATATATTACTAGGCTAAGTGTCAATTTCACAAGAACAATGTTCATTATTACAACAACGAATATCAAGTGTCTGGCATATTGGTCTGTCCTCCTTTGCTAGGTACTGCTTATGTGCTCTGGAGATTTGTATACTCTATTACAGAACATAGCAGGACTCCCCAGGATGACAATTGAATATTGTGCCAGTTGTTGTGTGGGTCTCCACCCACCAAGACAACACTCCATGACCACATGAACACATTCATATTCCATGGAGGCATGCCATAGTTATACCCCTCCCCACAAATTCCCCCACTACTGATGACCTGCAACAGTGACACTCCCCTTCCACAGCTTCAACCCTTCTACAATCCAAGACCTCTGAAAAATCAATGCCAAGAATTAATAATGAAATAAAATAAATTAAAATAAAATAAATGTAAATTTAAAAAAAATTGCACTGTGCCTTTCATCGTCTTAATCTCTCTAATCTTTTAGGTATACAGACAATTTCTTCTGTATGTTACCCCAGTGTTTTATTTTTTCTTACTTCATTTTCCAAGAAGTTTTAGGTTATTTAACTCTCATAGAATATATAGGAGAATCCCATATACCCCCTTCCCCCCATATCCTCCCATATCTATAATATCCTACATGAGTATGGTACATTTGATACTATTTATGAACAAATATCAAAGCATTGCTACTAACCATGGCAATGGTTTACATTATGGTATACATTTTATACTGTATAATTTTATAGATTCTGAAAAAATATATAATGACCTGTATTTATCAATGCAAGATCATTCAAAACAATTCCATTGTCCTCAAAATACCCTATATTCCACTCATTTTTCCCTCTCCTTTCCCTTAGAAAGTATGGCAACCACTAAGTTTAAATTATTGAAGAATAAGGTTCATAGTTACATGCATTAATATTGAAGGCTTACTATTAAAAAGACAGAGAACTACAAGTCTTGGAGAGGATGTGGAGAGATAGGAACACTTATTCACTGTTGTTGGGAATGCAAAATGGTAACCACTATGGAGGACGGTTTGGCAGTTCCTAAAGAAGTTGAATATAGACTTGCCACGTGACCCTGCAATACCACTACTGGGTATATACCCAGAAGAACTGAGAGCAGTGACATGAACAGACATCTGCACACCGATGTTCATAGCAACAATATTCACCATTGCCAAAAGTTGGAAGCAACCCAGGTGTCCATCAACAGACGAATGGATAAACAAACTGTGGTCTATTCACACGATGGATTATTATGCAGCTGTAAGAAGAAATGAAGTCATAAAGCATATGGCAACGTGGATGAATCTGGAGGACATTATGCTGAGTGAAGCAAGCCAGACACAAAAGGACAAATACTGTATGAATGCATTACTATGAATTAAATATATTGTGTAACATATTGTTTGATCCACAAAAAAAAAAAAAAAAATTATATGTTTCCATTACATTTAATGGAGAAATGTATATATTTACTCATCTGTGTTTACCTTTTAATTTTTAATTGTTTATATTTTTGATTATTAAATGTACAAATAAAGTTAAGGAAAAAAATTATTGAAGGCTTGAAACACTGTTCTGTTTCTTTTATTAAGCACTGCCTATGTACTTGAGATTCTTGCTCCTCTATTTGAGAATATAGCTGGACTTCCCAGGATGGGAGTTTAATATTTTCTTACTTATTGTGTGGATCTCCACCCACTGAGATGACACCCTATGACAAGATGATCACATTCATATTCCATAGAAGCATGCTCCAAGTGCACCCTTTCCCACATATCCCCCCACTATCAATATTCTGCACCAGTAAATCTGCCCTACATATTTACCAAGAGAACATTTCCACCATTGTAGTGTCAGGCATAGGCTTACAAATCCCCAGAGCCCAGAGCTCACCTGTTCCTTCCTCCAGCTGTCTCCTGCATTCCTTGGATAGTTCAACCCAACTCCCTCACCCTGGTCAACCTTACATTCCAGTACCTTCAACCACTATTTCCCTCATCCACTGCCAAATGACCTCCTTCCTCATTATCATGTGTTTTGCCCATATTGAGCATCAACATATGACACTTGACTCCCTTTCTCTGCTGATAACCTATCTTCCCAGCTCTAATTCTGTGAGTCTGTTCAATATGCTTGAGTCACATCAGTGAGATCAAGCAATATTTGCCCATTAGTGACTGGCTTACTTCACTCAATATCACGTTTCAAGATTCATCTATGTTATCATGTGTGTCAATTCTTCATTCCTTCTTACAGCTGTAATAATCCATTGTATGTATATATCACATTTTATATATCCATTCATCTGTTGATGGACATTTGAGTAGCTTCCAACTTTTGGCAATAGCGAATATTGCCACTATGAACTTTGGCATATATATGTATCTGCTTGTGTCAATGCTTTCAATTCTTCTGGGTATATTCCTAGTAGTGGGATTGCTGGATAATATGTCAATTCTATAATTAGCTCCCTAGGAATTGCCAAATAGTATTCCACAATGGTTGCACAATTTTATATACTGAACTACAGTGGATGGAGATTCCCTTACCTCCACATCCTCTCCAATACTTGCAGTTCCCTATTTTTTTTGATAGCTGCCAGTCTACTAGGGATAAGTTGATCTCATTGTATTGTTGATTGCATTTCCCTAATAGTGAGTGATGTGGAACATCTGTTCATAAGCTTTTAAGCCAATCTTACTTCCTCTTTGGAAAAGTGTCATTGAAATATTTTGCCCACTTTAAAATAGGTTGGTTATGTTTTTATTTTCAAGATGTACAATTTCTTTACTTATGCTGGATATCAATCCCTTATCAGATAAGTGGTTCACAAATATTTCTCCAATTGAGTAGACTGTCTTTGCACTTTCTTTACAAACTCCTTTGATGCATAAATGTTTTAATTTTACAAGGCCTATTCACGTGGGTTTTTTTCATTGCTTACACTTTGGGTGTAAAGTTTATAACATTTCCTACTACGTGATCTTGTAGATGCCTCCCTACACTATCTCCTAGGAGTTTTATGTTATTAACTCTTATATTCAGGTCTTTGGTCAAGCTTGAATTAATTTTGTATAGAGCAGGAGATGGTGATTCTCTCATTCTTTTGGATATGCATATCCAGTTCTCCCAGCAACAATTGTTGAAGAGGCCAATCTGTCCCCAGTTGAATGGGTTTGGTGGCCTTGTGGAATGTCAGTTGACCATATATGTAAGGATCCATATTACAAGTCTCAAATCAGTCCCATTGGTCAGTATGTCTATCATTGTGCAAATACCATGCAGTTTTTACCACTGTAGCCTTTTACTGTTCTTTAGAGTCAGGAAGAATGATCTTTCAATTTTGTTTTTCTTTTTCAATTTTTTTCGCTATTCAAGTCCACTTGCCCTTCCAAAGAAATTTCATAATTGGCTTTTCCAATTCAGTAAAAAATGCTTTTGTCATTTTTACTGAGATTGTGCTAATCTGTAAATCAATTTGGGTAGGACAGGCATCTTAAAGATATTCTGTGTTTCAGTCCATGATGATGGAATATTCTTCCATTAATTTAAGTCTTCTTCACTTTCTTTTAAAAATGTTGTGCAGTTGTCAGTGTACAAGTCCTTTACATCTTTAATTAAGTTTGTTCCTAGGTATTTTATTCTTTTAGTGCTGTTGAAAATAGAATTTTTTCTTGATCTACTCCTCACATTGCTCATTATCTGTGTTTAAAAATGCTACTGATTTTTTATTTTATATCCTGCCATATTACTGAACTTGTATATCAGCTCTGAAAACATTGTTGTAGATGTTTTATGTTTTCTACATATAGGATCATGTCATCTGCAGATAGTAAAATTTACTTCTTTTCCAATTTGAATGTATTTTTTTCCATTTTCTTGCCTAATTGATCAAGCTAGGACTTCTAACACAATGTTAAATAAGAGCTGTGAAAATAAGTGTCCTTTCTTTTTTCCAGATCTTGGAGGGAAAGCCTTTAATATATAACCATTGAGTATTATGAGCTGTGGGTTTTTTCATATATAACCTTTATCTTGTTGAGGAAGTTTCATTCTACTCCTTTCAAAGTGTTTTTATCTAGAAAGAATGCAGTACCTAGTCAAATGTTTATTTCTGCATCAATAGAGATAAACATGTGATTTTTTTCTTTGAAACTCTTAATGTGTTGTATCACATTGATTTATTTTCTTATGTTGAAACATCCTTGCATACCAGGGAGAAAATCCACTTGATCAGGGTGTATAATTCATTTAATGTGTTGTTGAAAATGATTAGCATGTATTTTGTTGAGTATTTTACCATCCAGCTTCAATGGAGACATTTGTCTGTTGTTTACTCTTTTTGTGTCATCATTTTATGGCTTTGGTATTAGGGTGATGTTTGCATAATAGAATAAGTTAGGTACTGTTCCCACCACTTCTGTTATTTGGAAGAAGTTAAGCAGGACTAGTGTGAATTTTTTCCAGTATGATTGGTAGAATTCATCTAGAAGCCATCTGGTCCTGGTTTTTGTTTAGGGGTGGGAAGTTTTTCATGACTAATCCAATCTCTTTTCTTGTTATTGGCCTGTTGAGTTCATCAGTTTCTTCTTTTGCTAATATAGATTCCTTGTGTGTTTATAGAAATTTGTCCATTTCATCTAAGTTATTCATCTTTTTGGCATTAAGTTTTTCAAAGTTTCCTCTTATGATACACTTTATTTCTCTGGGATCAGTGGCGATATCCCCTCTTTCCTTTTTTACGTATTTGAATCTTCACTCTTTTTTTATTTGTTAGTCTAGCTAAAGGTTTCTTAATTTGGTTAATCATTTCAAAGAATCAACTTTTGGTTTTGTTAATTTTTGTAGTGTTTTGATTTATTCACAATTTCATTTAGTTCTGCTATAAACTTTGGTATAGCTTTCTTTCTGCTTGCTTTTGGTTTAGTTTGTTCTTTTCCTAGTTCTTCGATAGTTACATGTAGGTCTCTGATTTTAGCTCTTTCTTTTTTTTTTAATATACACATCTATGTCTATATAGGTCTCTCTCAGCACTTCATTAGCTACATCCCATTGTTCTTCATAAGTTGTATTCTCATTTTTATTCATTTCAAGGTAATTATTCATTTCTTTTTCAATTTCCTCCTTGACCCACTGATTACTTAAGAATGAGTTCTTTAATTTTCATATCTTTTTGCCTAATCTGCTTCTCTGCCCCTTACTGATTTCCAGCTTCATTCCATTGTGGTCAGAGAAATTATTTCATATAATTTTAATCTTTCTAAATTCATTGAGACTTTTTCTGTGACCTAGCATGTGGTCTATCCTGGAGAATGATCCAAATGTGTTCGAGAAGAATGTGCATCCTGTACTTGGATGTAATGTTCTGTATATGTGTATTCTCTTAGGTCTAGATCCTCATATGTATTTTTCAAGGTCTCTGATTTTTTATTAACCCTCTTCAAGAAGTTCTGTATAATGTTGATAGTGGTGTATGAGTGTCCACCACTATATTTGTAGAGGCATCTATTTCTCCTCTTAGGTTTTCCATTGTTTGTTCCATGTATTTTGGTTAGTTGTATAAATATTTATGATTGTTCTTTCTTGTTGATACATTACCCCTTTTATTAACATATAGTGTCCTTCTTTGCATCTTACAGTAGTTTTCCATTTTAAGTATATTTTGTCTTATATTAGTATAGCTACTCCCACCCTTTCCTGGTTAATTTTTGCATGTAAAATCATTTTCAAACCTTTCACTTGTAACTTCCTTCAGTACCTGGATCTAAGATGAGTTTCTTGTAGAGAAAACAGAGTTAAGTCATATTTCCTTGTCCTTTCTTCCAAACTGTGTTTTTTATTGGAGAGTTTCAGCCATTAATATTTAATGTTATTACTGTCAAGACAGTACTTGCATTTGTCATTTTTCCTTTAGATTTATATGTGTCATATTTCATTTTTATTTATCCTTTTTGGTATTGTTACTAATGGTTTTCCTTTCTCCACTCTCCTCCAATGCTTTCTCTCCTGTTTTTTTTTCTTATGTCTTGTAGAACTCACTTTAATTTTCCTTGAAGACCAGGTCTCTTGTTGACAAACTCTCTTAATTTCTGTTTATCTGTGAATATTTTTAACTCTTCCTCAATTTTGAAAGCCAGCTGTGCTGATACAGATTTATTGGTTGGCAGATTTTAATTTTCTCTTAGCACCTTAAATATGTCATATCATTGCATTTTAGCTTCCATGATCCACAATCATTTCAGGCATATAATGTGACCTTGAAAACAGGAAATTATATCTATGCAACATATCTGCAATTAGGACTCACTCATCTGTCATCTTGTCAATGTTAAATTTCATGTGTATGAACCCAAGCCATACAAATAAATACTTGGGAATGGAATAAGTCATGAATTCAGAACAGTCAACAGGCTGAAATTAAAGGTGTGATTAAACATTCACCCAGCAAAAATTTTGGAAATTTAATTTTAGAAAAAATTAATTTGTCCTCAAAATTATAAAAAGGGAACTTATAAAAGAATAACAAAAAAAAATCATGGCCATATCATTGTTTTTGAAATATAACAAAGTCTCCCAAAGTAATTAAGTAGCTATGAATTAAGGTGACACAAAATTTAGAATCTGTTCAAGGGAATAACACACAATGTTAATGCAACTAACATGTGAAAAATATTTCTAGAGACAAAATGAATTCTAAGTGATTAATCCAGAATTCATAAATAATTAAATTAATGAATATTTGTGAGCAAACTTTAGCAGTCTCTTCTCCTTCCAACAGCAAAGTTCTCATGCTCTGGAGGATCCACTACAATTTAATGTTTTGGGAGAAGATTTCTTTCATAGCCACACAATGATTCAGTATGTGTTATCTCATATGAGAAAGAAACCCTATATCAGAGAATAATTTCAAGAAGTCCCCAGTGACCAGTTAACCTTTAACCAGTGTAATCAAATCCACACTAGAAATAAATCATATAACTGTCATCAATGTGGGAAAGCCTTCAGAAAAAGTTCTGAACTTAGGGCACATGTGAAAACTCACACTGAAGAAAAAAAAACAGATGTCAAGTATGTGGGAAAACTTTAAGGAAATCTTCCAACATTAGACAGCATGAGAGAATTCACACTGGAGAGAATCTACACAAATGCCATGCATGTGGTAAAGTCTTTAGACAAAAATCATCCCTTAGACAATATTAGAAAATTCACACTGTAGAGAAACAATACAAATGTCATGTATGTGCAAAAGTATTTAGACAAAGTTCTTCCCTTAGATAACATGAGAACACTCACATTGGAGAGAAATCATACAAATGTCATGTATGTGTGATAGCCTTCAATAAATCTGTGCTTAGGCAACATGAGAACACTCACACTGGACAGAAATATTCTGAAGGCCATCTTTGTGGGAAAACCTTCAGTCAGAGTTCGAATCTTAGAAAGCATGAGAAAAATCACACTGGAGAAAAGCCATAAAAATATCACATATATTAGAAAGTCTGCAATGAATCTGTGCTTAGGCAACATGAGAACACTCACACAGGAGAAAAACCTTATTAATACTGTCTATGTGGGAAATCCTTTAGTCAATATTTTGCCCTCAGACAACATGAGATAGTACACACTGGAGAGAAATCTTATGAGTGTCATCTATGTGGGAGAGCCTTATGTCAGAGTTCTAACCTTAAAAAACATGAGAGAACTCAAAATATAAATATAATGAATATAGAATAGTCTTCATCTATAGATTATTGTTTAAATAAATGAAAAAATCTACACAGGAGTGTAATTCTATGTCAGTATAATCTATGATAAATGCCTTAATTTGTAATTTAGGTATGAATGAATTATACTTGAAAGAACTCTATGTCTATATTGACCTGTAGGACTTTTATGCTGAGTTTCAGCCTAAGTGCACAGAAGATAAACACAGATTAGTAATAACTCCTACAAGAGAAAATCAGAAAGGAAAATCTTTAAAAGGAGCAGAAGACTTTAGAGGAACAGCAGAAAATTTTTGCTGGAATAAATATTCCATGAAATAAGTATGAAAAATACTTACATCTCAGGGTAATGAATGTAGAAAAGTCTTTAGTGATTTCAAATTTCATCATCAGCATGAACATTTTCATACTGAAGAAAACACAACCCTAAAATCAAATTGTATAAATATTCAGCTAGTGTTCACATGAGGAATATCACAAAGGGGAAAAACCATTAACAAAACATGCTTTCCCATGCTATTCAAAATATTGTCTCATTATTTTTGTTGAAAAATAATTAAGATAATGTAAGATTGTGAAGTGACCTGGTTATGTTGCATGCAGAATTTTGTAACAATTAGTAGGAAGAATATGAATCTTTTCTCCAAAGCAATACTTACAAAAATATGTGTATTAAAAGGTGTTGCTGTAACTTGTCTAATATGATTCAGATTTAATTTTTTTGCATTATAACTAAATTATAATGACTGGGGTGAATCTTAAAATAACATTGAATGTTAACTAAATGATGGACAATAAAAAATGTTGTGATGTAACTATTATATAAGCTTAATATGTATGTGCATAATAGTAATTAATGGAACATGAAAAAATAGATAAATTTATAGCTGGTGGTGCCTAAATTTTCACTTTTCAATGTCATTATTGCTATTTTAAGTTATATAGGATGTAAATTAATTTAAATATTGAAGGAAAATAACGTTGTCAGACCTGGAATAGTATGAGTATCTGGCAATGAAAACATTGCTCAATCCGTAGTGAGGAAATGTGATAGTCACTACATTTAAATTTAGTTGCCAAGTGACTTTTGGCAAAAAATGCATAGAAATCTCAGGGGGTGAAGAAGTGGAACATCACTGCAGATATGAGGTAGCTCTCATTTTAAAAATGCCTTAGAATTGATAAGGTATACATACCATCATTCTTAATTAATTCAATTAGTACTAATATTTGTTGATTCATTTGGCTTATTTTCCTTCCAAATAGCCACTCTTTGTGCAGAATAAATGCTACTAATATTTAAATGCCTCAGAGGAAAAACAGTTTCACAAGAAATAGGCCCATCTTGAAAGCATACCAGCATGAAAATGGGCAGAATCTGTATAATAGGTTTTGGTTCCTCTTCAGATCATTTATTTCAATATCACATATTTATTAAGGTTTTCAAATGATGCAGAACAAGAAATTTCTGGGGACTAATTGACAAAATATGCAAGATTCCCACCTTCACTGCTCTTATGTCCTAGTAGAAATGAATCAAAAATAAACAATACAATAAAATGTGTGAGATTCAATCATGGCCTTGGATTATGGGAATATCCCAGGTCAGAGTAGATACTGTAGGCTTTAAAGATGGTGGAAGTAACCAAAAGCCAAAGAATGCTGAAATCTACCAGAAGCTGAAAAAGGCTAAAGGGATGAAGTTTAAAGGCTGGAATAGACAAGAAAATGGATTCTCCCTTATAGTCTCCAGATGGAGTGTTTTCCTGTTGATTGAAACATTGATCTCTGACTAAATCAATTTGGACTTGTGGCCTCTAGAATTTTAACACAATAAATTCTAATTTAAAAATGAAGTAGTCCTTATAATGCCTTGACTGCTTTTAATCTCATCTCACCCATTCTTTCATCCCCATATGCTATGTGACTTTTATTGCAGGCTTATTGTTCTTCAAGTTCACCTGCTGTCTTCTTATTATCCTTTACTTCTTTAGTCATATTTTGCTTCAACTCCTTGAATTGATTTAGGATATTTGTGTGATTATCACTGATTCATCCTCTTTAATCCTGTCTATCATCAGGATTTTTGTTTGTTCCTTTAGTTGAGCCATATCTTCCTGTTTCTTACTATGAATTGCAATTTTTGCTGATGTCTATGCATCTGAATATATTAGTGAATTTACTCTGACATTCAATTTCTCTCCTTCCTAGTAATTTTGTTTCACAGCTCTTTTTGATTTTTGGTTCAACTTATTTTAAGTCTTTAAACTTGCCCAGGTTTTGTTATCAAAATAGATCCAGGGACTCACAACTGCAGTGCAGTTCTTCCTTCAGCAATTTGGTACAAAGGACACCTATAAGCAAATTTTTCCCTTGCAATTTCCTGGCTGGCTGACAGATGGTGTTCATCAGCAAATATTTCCAAGGAGGTGATGCTTTCAACATCCACTTTCAGGTGATTCTTTTCTGGTCAGAGTTGAAAATCAAAGTGGGCTCTTCTGGTCAAATTAGCTGAATGGAAACCATTCTCTGACACACCTCTGACACACCTTACCTCTTTCCTGGGAGGAAGACCCCTGTTCTCCTCTCTGTTGGCTGCAGTGTGCCACAAGTTGTTTTCAGGCTGATTGCTTTGAGAGTGGGGTATGTGTGTCATTCCCAGGCCCTGGGGGTTCGTAACTCACTCACAGTTTTCATTTTACCTTCTTAACCTCTTTGTCCCTCAACCTCCTATGGGTTACACACCATTCTCCTGGTCTGCAGAGGCCCAAAGCAGGTCTTTTGGACAGCTTTTTTGCTCTTCCTTTATTGTTTTGTGAGAGAGGTGAGCCCTGCTTGCCTATTCAGATATCATCTTCTTGGAAGTTCTTCTTTCTTCTTTTTTAATATAAGCATTAAGGGCTATAAATTTCAGGACTGCCTTCACTGTATCCCATAAATTTTGATATGTTGTGTTCTTGTTTTCATTCATCTTGAGATGTTTACTGATTTCTCTTGCAATTCTATGTTTGACCAAATTATTATTTGAGTGGATTTTAATATCCATACTTTAAAAAATTTTTCCAATTTCTATTACTAATTTCCTATTTCATTTCATTATGATCAGAAAATTGTTTTGTATAGTTTCATTCTTATTTAATTTATTGAGATCTGATTTATGACGCAAAATATGGCCTATTCTAGGGAAAGATGCATGACTACTTGTGAAGATATTTTAACAGAGTTTCAAGGTATGTCTCATTAAAATATATAAATTTTTTTTTTTTTTACTTTTTAGATAGCTATAGAAATTTATTCCCTCCCTTACTTTTGTCCTCCATAGAAAGGTACACATGAATAATGAGTGAATTCTAAGTTTCACTCAGCATAATTGGGATGTTCTAAACCCTTCCAGAACTATGCCCTGCTGGTCAGGTCCTCAGTGAGCACAGAAGCTGGGAAGGAGCTGTCCCTCTTCAGTCAATTTCCAGGTTGATTTGATGCAAGTACTGTTCATGCAACTCTTCAGGGACCTAATGAGCCTTTCAGAATGAGGAACAAGAACATGTGACAGGGTGACACAGAGGCCATTAGTCAAAATTGTACAGGCAGAAAGGGCCTCCAGTTCTCATGTCTGTTCATGGATATCTATGCACTTTTTAAACCAATAGGAGGGAAGTTTGAAAAGGCTTTTAGGTTCACCCATGCCTTCACTGACTAATTAGTAGAGAACTAGTCAGAAAATGTGATATCAGAATAGAATTCTTTTTAAAAAATCACAGAATCTTTTGTAACAGCCAGGCTTAAATGGTCACACTGTCCACTGCCCCTTAGATAGAGATCTTGGACCTACAGATGTTGGAGACCTAGGGGACTTCAGTCCAGCTCTTTCCCTTCTTGTGGTCCAACAGTCACTTTCCAGGCCCCTGCTTTTGCCATGAACCAATATAACCACTTTTCATCAGGAATCAGGTTCAGCTGGGATCCTGGTGTACCACCTGGCAGAACCTGAACAGGTGGAAGACATTCAACACTCCAGGAGCATTTGGAACCATGGGCCAGCACATGACTGCCT